>APFE031027647.1:1831-62417 GCA_000404065.3 Pinus taeda | reverse complement strand
CAAATCAGTCATTTCAAAACTTTTTCCTAATTCTTTCTTTATGGATGCAATATAACTTTCATTGCTCCCTGTCATTAAAAGATCATCTACATATACCACAAGATATACAACTGTTTTGCCAACTTTCTTGACAAATAAAGTTGCATCATCAAGATCAAAAATGATTGAAGTTGAGTTTCAGAAGATGCTCAGTTAGCTTTTCATACCAGGCTCGTGGTGCTTGTTTGAGGCCATACAAGGACTTCACAAGTTTGCATACTTTATGTTCATGTCCTTTCACAGCAAATCCTTCAGTCTGGGACATAAAAAAAATTTCTTTTAGATCTCCATTTAAGAAGGCAATTTTTACATCCATTTGATGGACTTTCCAACCATTCTGAGCTGCTAGTGCAAAGAGTGTCAAGATGGTGGCCCATTTTGCTGTGGGGGAAAAAGTTTCCTCATAATCGACCCCTTCCTTCTGTGCAAAACCTTTTGCCACAAGCCTAGCTTTGTGCTTGTCAAGTGAGCCATCAGCTTTGTACTTGTTCTTGTAGACCCACTTGTAGCCAATCGGTTTGGTTCCAAATGGAGGATCAACCAGCTTCCAAGTGTCGTTCTTTATGAGGGCATCATACTCCTTTTGCATTGCTTCTTTCCATTCCTCATGAGAAGTAGCTTCTTTAAAGGAGGTTGGTTCAAAATCCATAGACAAGTTCAATTCACAATCATAAGAAACATCCATATCAACAGGTGAATTAGAGTTATCTACATCACCTCCATTTTGTCGGTTTGAATTTCTGGTTCCCGTTTTTCCAATTTCATCAGGATGAACACTTTCAAGTGTCTTTGTCAGCCATTTTGGGAACCTTTTTGAGATGGTCCAGGCTACTCTGTTGATTGAGTTGGGAGTGAATCAAGATTGAGTCTCCCAATTCTATCAATTACATCACTTAAAGCATCATCCGTTATTGGATTTTCAGTCGGGGGAGAGTATTCTTCAGAAGAAGATTCCACATGTTGATCTAGTATAGGAATCCCCCCTTCAAGATGTGGAATTTGATTTTCAAATTCTTGAAATGATTTCGTTTTTGCGAATCTATCCAAGCGATCAAGTTGCCGCTCAACAACATTGTCAGATTGGGATGATTCAAGAAAAATTACATCTCTAGATACAACAAACTTTTTATTTACTTCATCATAGAGGCGGTATGCTTTGGAGGTGTTTGAATACCCCAGGAAGATACACTTACGACTTCTAGCACCAAGTTTGTTTCTATGTACCCTTGGTATCAAAGCATAACAGGGTGGAACCAAAAATCCTGAGATGTTTTACCGAAGGAACATGTCCATACCACAATTCATAAGGAGTCTTGTTCCTTATAGCACTAGATGGACATCTATTCTTTATATATGCAGCACATAGAACAACATCAGCCCAAAACATTATCTTTACATTTTTGAAGAAAAGCATGGATCGTACCATATTCAAGATTGTTCTATTCATTATTTCAGCTACACCATTCTGTTGGGATTATAAGGCACAATTGTTTGATGTTTGAACCCATGTTGGCGAAGATAGTTTTCAAATTCATTTGATGTATATTCTTTTCCATTATCAGTGCGAATAGACCCAATATGAGATTGTGCATCATTTTCAATCCATTTATGAAAATTCTTGAATGTTTGAAAGCATCAGATTTGTTCTTCAATAAATAAACCCAACACATTCTGCTGTAGTCATCAATAAACGTCATGATATATTTATTTCCATTTGCAGAAGAAACAGGCATTGGACCACATAAATCTGAATGAATAAGTTCAAGCTTCCTACGTGCTCTTGAATGCGAATCATGAAAGACTGTTTGCTATGCATTCCTAGAATGCAAGCATCACATTGCTTAAGTTTTCTAGGAATTGTAGACAAACCAGCAACACCATTTTTCTTCAATAAATGGAGACTGTCATAGTTCAAATGTCCAAATCTAGCATGCCATAATAAACTTGATGGAAGTGTACCTTCTTCATGATGAGAAATATAAGAAATGTTGTGCAAGAGCAGAGGTTCCTTGCAGCTTGAGAAGCCTTTCTTCTTCTATTCCCCTCATGACAAGTGAGTGATCAGATGCTTTACTTACCTCAAGCTTGACATCAAACATATGAATGGAGTGACCTTGCTGGAAGAGGTGGACCAAGGACAACAAGTTTCTCTTGAGATATGGGAGATATAGAACATGATCCAAAAGAAAGTCTAGAAGACCAGGCAATTTAAGCCTGATTGTGCCAAGCCCTGATGGCGTGACTTTTGATTGATCTGCAAAGTATACTGCTCCATCAACATTGTCAGTGAAATCTTCAAAAAAATCTTTTCTATGAGTCATGTGGCGGGTTGCTCCTGAATCAAGCAACCAATCATTTTTCCAAGAAGCAAGTGAAGTATTAAATAAATCTTCATTTACTCCAATATTACATTGTGCCACAACATAGTGAGTGGATTCAGGTGCTTTACCTTTATCTGTATCATCAGTTTTACCTTTATGTTGGTTTCTTTGCTGCTCAATTTTGTCCCATGGTAACTTCCATGTAGAGGCATCATGTGATCCATTTCTTTTGCAGCGTATGCAGTGCAAATCTGCCTTTTCTCCTTGAGAGTTTCCGCCCGCTGCCTCTAAAATATCTTCCTCTTCCTCTCCAACCACCTCTTCCTCTTGAAGAATCTCGAGCAGGATGCTTTTCTTTATGAGAAAGGCACACAACCTCTTCAGAAGATTCAAGGGCTGTCTTCTTTCCAAAAGCTTTCTCTCTTTCAGCAAACTTTTTCACAAGAGAGTCAAAGGTTATATCTTTGAGATTTCCATTTGCTTGCAAAGACTCAAGATAATTGGAGTATGTAGGATAAAGTGCCTTGAGGAAAGCAATAAGAGAGATATCCAGCTCAACTTTAGTGGATTTGATATCATGCATTATAGACTTTATTTCAGATGCAAGAGCAAGAGGATCATTATTTTGCAGTTCAAGAGTGAAGAGTTTAATCATAAGTTGGACGACTTCAAGTGCAGAATGTGAGTCATAGAGTTCTTTCAGCTTTTGTAAAGCTTCAAAGGAAGTTGAATATGATGAAATGTGGCGACTCACCTCCTTATTTACAGATGATGCGATTAATGCATATGCTTTGTTGTTCTTGTTTTCCCAAATGGCGAGCTCTTTGTCTGAGGTAGGCTTTTCTGGGTCACTATTTCCTTCTCTGACACACACTCCTTTCCACAACTCATTGAAGATGAGGGTGTGTTGTATCATTTGGGACCAATCAGGATAGTTATCCTTTCCAGTGAGAACTATTCCCACCATGGATATGATTGAATGCATTCTGTGAAAAAAAATAACTTCTACTGATAGAATAATACTTCTAATGGCAAAAAGAATGTGCTTTTGTGGAGGGAAAGAAAAACTTTTGCTGCTAAAAAAATGATTTTGAGATGAATTCTAATAACATGTTACTACTGTAACATATATCACCACATATATATCACTGCATAAACAATTGAATGCTTTGTTTAAACACTATAATATGTATCACATCATATACATAAACAGTTGAGCGCTTTGTGTTAAACGCTGCCCTTTACTACGAAGCTTCAACACGCTGCCCTTTACTCTTCCGCTGCGCCAACACTTAAACTATTAAAGCATAAATCAAATGCAAACACAATGAAAAGACCGAAACAGCCGACACAATGTTTCAAAAATCTGAAATGCCACAGGAATGTTTTAGTCGAGTTTCATAGGTGTTTCGTACAAGGATACTTTCTGAATGCCGAAACATATTCCCTGCACGTGGGGGTGGTGTTTGCAATAGCCTGATTCCTTTACGAAAACATTTTGCAGTGACATACATACAATTATAAATAAGTCTCCAAAAACTGCATTAGAAAGTGCGGACCACAGTATTTTTTTTTTTTTATCACGACACTGCAGAAAAATTGTCGTGAAACGAGTACCGAAAAGCATTCACTTATTTCATATAAAAGAGGGTATGATAAATGTCAGGAGCTCTGATACCCGAATGAACACCAGCTTTCGGTGATTCGATGCAAAGTTTGAAAGCAGTAGAATCTACGAGAATGCGTTCCGTTGAAGTAGACTCTTGCGTGGATGTGGATTTACCTCCACAATATACAGATTCAGTGAATAGATTGTGCACTTATGGAATGGATTGTGCACTTACAGAGCTAAAATTTTCTTGATTCAAGGTTACAATGCGGAGGGAGACAAGATGTCAGACTACAGTCAGATACCATATCATTCACCAAAAAAATGAAAACGCAGATACCATATGCGGAGGGAGATGAAGAAGCCACATTTCAGAAGCCAACGTTAAATACACAGCCTCATCAAACGTTCACCATGCTTCTGCTGCGCATACCATGATAGTTTAACACATGTCAGGTAGAAGGCAGTGGACAAAGGACAAAGGAGTTACAAGGCACACCAGAAAAAGAACCTGGGACCTGTGCTCTGATACCATGTCAGGCCAGGAGTAACTCCAAAAAAACTGATACGATTATTTCATTAGATAGCTATTGTTATATACACATGAATGTGACTGATCAGTTCATCTTCTTGATGACTGTTCACATTCCAGAAGATTAGGCGTCAATAGATCTTATTCTCTATTTTCCAACCCATTGACTGCCTCATGGAGGTTTTCAATCAATGAGCCAATCTGAGGCGTCTCCGAGGAGGTTTTCACCTTAGATTTTTATTTCCTCTTATTTTCATTTTTTTCTTTTTTCTTTTTTATTTATTTATTTTTCTACCCTACCCTACTTGAAAAACAAAATCATTTTCAAGTATAATAATACTTCCAATGGAGCCATGTGCACATCAATATTAGAGACAAAATGATGTGGAGGCTTGAAATGCATGCTTTGATAGGTATCTGGATTTCAGAGACCAAATGATTTTACTTTGAAGGGATTAAACATAGCTGAGGAAGAGAGTACTATTGCAACTTAATGACCGTCTGGAACCATATCTCAATATAGTTCTAATATCCTTGGTCCTTTTTTTGATCTGGATCATTCTTCATGTCACCTTCTATCATGACCTTCACATCTTCCTCTTTTTGCTGATTTTTCTCTTGAATACATGGAGGATTTGATGGTAACCATGAGGGAACTCTCTCGACCTCTGATTTTGATGTCTTCTCTTCATCAAGTGTAGCCCATGGTTCTTTGATCTTTTCTTTTGAATCTTCTTTTGCTGGTTGTGGTCCTTCAATGCCGTCAATATAATCTCTTTTTTGTAATACTCTTTCTTAGCTATGGTGAATATCATTGAGCTCAAGAGGAGTTGTTTGGACATGTTGTGCCTCAACATTGTAATTGGGTTGAGCTACTCCAATGTGTGGGTTTTGAAATGGTGGTACGGGTAGTTGAGTGGGGGTGTATATTTGATATGGATGTGGATGGGGTTGTGGTTGGGCAGGTGGTTTCCCACTATATACTTGCTGAGCATGTCTGTTATTTGGGTTCGAGTTCGGTTGAGCAAGCATTTGGGGCTGCCTTTGTGGAGTAGGAGGCGATGGTTGCAGTTGAGCAGGTGGTGGAGGAAAAGGAGTGAGAGGAGTGTTGTACTAGGGCCTCCACCCCTAATGAGGTGCATTCCAATGAGGCTGTGGCTAAGCGTATGGGTGAAATGGATGAGTAGCTAGTTGGGCATAATATGGAGATGTGAAGGACCAAGGAGGAGGTGTGGACCAGGAAGGATGAGTAGGGGGACCCCAAGAAAGCATGAAAGTGGTTTGATAAGGGTCGTAATAGGTCTAGGATGTCCCTTACATTCCCTGCTGGTAAGGTATGGGTCCATGTGGCCTCCTTTGGTTCATATAATAGAGTGGTTCAGTGGCTCCTTTAGCCCTCTGCTATGTAGCTTTGATTCTGGGTAAGGAAGAGCACTGATCTATAGGATGGTCTTTTTCACAGGAAAAACACGCTTCTATGGAGTGCAATGGACATTCATTCCTAGGATTCTTTCTAGTGCACTTGGGACAAAAGATGGCTAAAGCCCTCTTGGCTTCCTCTTGCTTCTTTTGCATCACAAGGTATCCAGTTGCATGGAAAGAAACTGTCTCATCTTGCTCTTGAAATCTTCCATCTGATTTGCAAATTTGTTTTTGGATAAGGTACTGCTCCCAACATTTCTATTTGTAGCCATTTGCTCCAGAGGAATTTTTTCTTCTTCTTCTCCCCTAGAGGTTCTTCAAATATGTCTTGTTGTCCACCTAGGGGTTCTTCTTAATCACAACCATCGAAGAAGAGAGAAGGTTGGATGTGTGAAGCAGTGGGGGTGTTGTGCAAACATTTTTTTGACTTATCTCTACTCCTACAAGGCATGAAAGGAAATCTTTTTCATTGATTTTTGTTTTTTTCTACTTGTACCTACAAAAGCTAAAATAGATTGAACTGCAACTAACTAAAATCTATCTTGTTGAAATGAAAATGCAGAATTGAAATGAAATCAGGAAATGACTAATCTATGTTGCTGAAATGAAATTGCAGAAATGAAATGCTAAACTATGCTTGAAGAATGGAAATTGCGGAATTGAAATGCTAATCTACACTTGCAGAATTGAAATTGTAGAATTGAAATGCTAATCTACACTTGCAGAATTGAAATGCTAATCTACGCTTGCAAAATTGAAATGCTAATCTACGCTTGCAGAATTGAAATTGCGGAATTGAAATGATAATCTATGAAAGCAAGAAATGTCTAATTTACCTTTGTAGAAATGAAATTGCAGAATGGAAATGAAATAAACTACTTAGCAGAAGGTTGTGGTAGAAAATAGAAGAAAAGCAGCAATCACCAATACTCTGATGCTTCCCCGGCAATGGCGCCAAAAAGATGGTGGGCTCCAGTATTGCAGCAATATTGCTACAACTCCTAAGGCTCCCTTCTTTACTTTTATCAATGCGGTAGTTTGTAACAAACTTGGAAGTGACGGTGCTGTATGCACAAGTACTAGCTCTTGCCGCAGCTGTCACTTGATCAACTGGCACAAGTCTGCTAGGAGCTTAAGCCAACGTATATGAGCTCTAAGAAGAAGCTTTTAAATGTGATGAATGAAAGCTAACTCAACATAGGCTACTCTACTTGCAGAAAGAAGCGAAAAGCAGAAAGGAAATGCAAACCCTAGCAAACCCTAGTTTTACCGACTAGCCCTACTGGTGCAAGAAAAGAGATGAAAGTGGTGGAACTGGATGTCGTTGACTCTTGGAAAGGTAAAATGAATGTGCATAAGCTACTTATGAAGAGAAATATGAAAAAAAATCTTTTTACATTTTTGAGTAATTTCGTAGAATTATTATGCATATGCTTTGACTATTTTTTATGTGCAAAGGTTGATTGGTGAAAGGAAATGCTTGCAAGAGGTTGGGAAGGTGAGAAGAGGGTCTAAGGGGTCCCTAGCACCCTTCTAGAGAGTTTCAAAATGATCAGAGCTCAAGAAACTACTTTCGTGAGCATCTACAGGAAGTCTACAGGGGTTCTACAGGATGTACTGTAGCTGCTACAAGATGTTCCAAAAAGGAATTTTGAAGGGCTAATGGTGGAAGGAAGGTGGGAAAGTTGAAATGGAGGTTAGATATGGATGTTAAGGGGTCTAGGACCAGGTAAGTGAAGCTGAGGAGTGGTTAAGGTGGTTGGATTTGGTTCAAGGATGGAGGGAGCAAGGATGCACAAGAATGTAGAAATTAGGGTAAAGTGGGAAAATGTGGCAAATGAAGGGCAAGAATCTCAGTTAGGGGATGGAGAAGTTTGTATTGATGGAGGAAGGGTAGGCAGGGAGGTATTACAGATTCTTTGCACACTATTTCTCAAAACTGATTGAACAAAGACTAGAAAAACCAAGGATCTAGCTATTTTGACCTATTTTGACCTAAAAACAAAAAATATGATGAACAGAAGTTTATTGGCAGAAAATCATGCAAGATAACTATGGAAAGTAAGCAAGAATATATCTAAATATGAAAGCACAATTGGTATCAACTTTTCCAACTAAAAAATCTAACA
Source organism: Pinus taeda (assembly GCA_000404065.3). Lineage (NCBI taxonomy): Eukaryota > Viridiplantae > Streptophyta > Pinopsida > Pinales > Pinaceae > Pinus > Pinus taeda. The sequence goes on along the minus strand of APFE031027647.1, from coordinate 54,365 downwards.
CTAGCAATTGCATTGAAAGGAAAAACAATGTTTTTGTGGCAGCGAGTATGCCTTGGTCTTAGCTCATGGTCCCAAGGATGGAGAGGTGAGATCAAGGGTTTTCTGATAGCCTTTTCAAAAGATATTTTATGTACTCAAACTTTCAAATCAACCTGAAGTATGAGAATCTATTTTAATCATCAAAAACAACCTAAGTAACAAAACAAGATTGTAACCTAAATAACAGATTTTATTCTAAGAATGCAGCAAAGACACATAAAAGTAAACAAAGGAGGTACTAGGCACTTGGGTTGGGCCCAACCTGAAGAGCTACAGCCTCCTAAGAAAGATTAGATCTGGTGCAAAGATGGATTCATCTTTATTGATCATGAAATAATAGTTACATCCAAAAACTGTTTATAAGAAAAAGCTCAAAACTGTGCTGATACAGAGCTAACCTATTGACTAAAATCTAACTACAATCTGACTAAAATCTGACTAAAATTGAACTACAAACTGGCTAAATCCAGGCCCTAATCCTTCTTATTTATACAAATTGAGGACCCCAACATTCCTCCTAAACTCTAGGGACTCGGCTGCCAAAACTTGCAGTTAACAGCAGTCCTACCTGACTTGCTTGGTCGCCCCTTGTGCTCCAAGTTTTTGATGGAGAATTCAAGGTAAGGGCTCATTAATGAAGGGGACACCTTCCTACAAATCCTCTCCCTTGTTCTTCCATGAATTTGGCTGCCAAGTGCTCATTAAACCTTTGATTTTGTCTCCAAATTAACCAAAAAAACTGCATAAAGCACACATTAGACTTGTTGGCATAATGACTAACCCAATTCACTCTATTAGCATAAATATAATAAAAAACATGCAATAAAATAATGAGAATTGTGGATTAATTCAAATTAGGAGGCTGAATGAGCCCATATAATTACTCATTTCTGGGGCTCATCACCTCATCAAGTGAAGTCAAAGTTATGATGTCCTAATAAGTGTATGGATAGATGGAAACAAGCGTCATTGGTGTTAAAGGGAATGCCTAAGAAAGAAACAATGGCATTCATGACACTATAAGAAAAAATGACATTAGTGAGGGTCGAAAAATGTCACTATAAGCTTAATGGTAACGGTCAAAAGAGACTTTGTCACCAAAAACTGAATGTCACCAAAGGTGGCATCACTGAAATATTGATGTTGTGGTGACATTCAAGGTTCATCACCAATAATGATTTATAATGACAGATAGTGACTCTCACCATTTCATATGAATAATGGTGATTGACCTTAGTCTTCGTCACCAAAAAGTTGAACATCACCAAAGGTGGCATCGCCAAAAGTATAGGTGTTGTGGTGACATTCAAGGTTTGTCATGGACAATGATTATAATAATGAATATCGACCATCACCATTTCATATGAACAAAAATGATTTATTGTGATGGGCCTTTCATGGTTGTCACTATTGATCCATATATATGGTGACGTTCATTGGCCATCACCATTTCATATTTTGGTGAGGGTCAAAAAATGTTACCATGAGCTCATTGGTGATGGTCAAAAAATCCTTTGTCACCAAAAATTAAATGTCACTAAAAGATGCATTGCCTAGAATATTGATGTTGTGGTACATTCAAGTTTCATCGCGAATACTGGTTATAATAATAGATAGTGACCATTGTTGGCTTGTATGGGCCTGACCCACGTTCAAAGGTGATTTAGCCAAGCAAATCCTGGTACTACTGGCCCTTTCAGGAACAGTCCGCGGAGCACAGACTGAGGTCTCACCCGAAGTAGTATGGGAGAGTGTTAGAACTAGGTTTCCACACCCTAGGGATGTCTAATGAGCTTTTGGCGGTCCGCGGTTTGACCATGCGCGCACATCGCTATGCACACCTATTAGTCCCTCACAACTTGTGATGCTTCCTTCATGCAACCCTATTCGGGGCACGATCCATATTATACCCAAGTTCCCCGATTAATTAACTTTTCTTTGTAAGACTAGTGATAATTAACAGTATATCCAACAATCATATAAGTGTGCGTGATAAGAAAAACAATATAAGTTAAAAGAATGCAATACACAAGCAGATGCACCAAATTTGGAATCAAATTCTCTTTATTATTCTTTGTTCAAGGTTACAGACTCAACACTGCCCTGTGCACTCAGCTATAGGGGTCTGCACACTTAGCTGCAAACTCTACTAGGCCTCTGTGGATTTAGTTGCAGAGCCTCTTCCTACTACTACGACCCAATACACTTAGAATCTTACTCTATGCTCTGTCTTCGCTCCTTCACTTCTTCGCTACTCTCTTTACAACTTAGAGCCTCACTCTTTTATATACAATCCCATGGTTTGCGGACCACTGGTTGGCCGATATGACATTACATTACATTACAACACTTAGGGTGGACAACCCTATGATTCAACCTATACTTTTCACTCCCCCCTTGAAATTCGTGGAGCCTTATAATACATTTGACCAAAACTTGGGCTTTGAGCCCCAAAACATGTTGTGGGGGGATCGGATGCCCAACAGCGCCCCAGCACAAACGTCGTGACTTGCCCTTGAGTCATTCTATTGGCACGACTATCTGGGTGTGGAGTCCCTCCAATTGGTCCCGATGGCCTGAATGTCGGCAACACACTGAGCTGCTACCTGCTATACCTGCTACATTCTTGGTTCTGAATCATCTATGTCTGAATTATGTCCTTACAATGGTACCGACATCTGTTGCATGTGTTTATATTCCCATGCCATTGTCCGACTCCTTGGGTCACGAAGGATCCTCTTTGGTCCATTAGTCAGAGAGTTGGCCCAGCCGTGCAGGGTTTCAAGCGATTGTTATTTACTTTGCATGGGAAGGGTTCTCCATTTAGTTTGACTAGAAGGACGACGCCTCTATCAGTGACCTCCTTAACTACGTATGGTCCTAGCTAGTGCATTATGAATTTTCCTGGAAATTTTTCAAACTTAATGTCATACAGTTGCACTAAGTCGTTTACCTTGAAGGTGTGTAACTTGATATGTTAGTCGTGCAAGGCCTTTTCATGTTGCTTTTATACTTGCTGATGAAATCTAGCCAAAAACAGTTCTTCCTCGAGTTCTTCTAATTGCACGAGCCATTCTTCTAGAGCTTCGTGGTTCGTCATGCCTATCAGCACTGCTATTCACAGACTAGGTACAATGTATTTCATTGGCATGACAACTCATGTGGCATAGACTAACCAGAAAGGTGTCTGCCCCATCAATTTCTTGCACGTTGTCCTGTACGCCCATAATATGGTAGGTACGCATAGGTCCCAGTTGTTTTGCTACAAGTTACATACTTTGGTCAACACAATCTCTAGTATTTTGTTGAATTCCTCTACTGTCCCATTAGCTTGTGGGTGGTATGGTGTAATCTTCTAATGATATACCTAGAATTCTTATGTGAGCGCATTGATGGTTTCATTCAGGAAATGTGTTTTGTGATCGCTCATTAATATTTTTGGACAGCCAAATCGTGTCAACACATTTTCGAACAAAAACTTTGTTGTTGTAGTGGCCATGCAGTCCTTGACCGACTGCACTTCCGCCCATCATGTCAGGTACTCCATCGTGGTGATAATGTAGTGTGCACTCGTCTTTCCCTGAGGTTTGATTAGTCCCACAAAGTTGATTGCCCATTTTTCAAACAGCTGCAGTGTCATTTGTGGATTTAGTGGGATTTCGTCCCTTCGTGATGGTTTTCCAGTCCTTTGACATATATCGCATGCCTTACAGTGCACTTTCGAATCCTAGTGCAGCGTTGGCCACCATAAACCTGCATAAAGAATATTTTGTGCAATCGTGCATCCTACATAGTGTCCTCTTGCAGCACCCCCATGTGCTTTCGTGAGGATCTAACCTCATTCAAACTTAGGTACGTATCTTCGCAATATCTCATCATTGCCCATTTTGTAGAGGTGCCCCACAATGATAGAAAAGTCCATCGTGCACACCACCAATTCCTTCTTTTGTCGGACTAAGTATTCCTTCAGCGTAGTCCCTGTAGTTAGAAAATGGATTTTTTTTGCTAAGGGTCCATTCAGGACGCGTACTACAAAGAGTTGTGCATCAGGTAGCCCCTCCTCCAAATTCGTGGGTTCCTCACTCATCTCAATTCGTGACAAGTGATCTGGTCCTGCGTTTAGGCACCCCGGCTTGACTATGACCTAAAAATCATATTCTTGAAACAGTAAGAGCCACCTGCATATGTGCCCCCCCAACACAGGCTTATTTACCAGGTATTTCAAAGTGGAATGTTCGGTGTACATCTTGAAATGTCCTCCAAGTAAATAGTGTCGGTATTTTTGGAGTGTGTAGACCATTTCCAACCCCTCGTGCTCGGTGGTAGAATAGTTCTTTTCTCCTTTGGACAATCTCTGACTTGCAAATGTGATTAGGTGATCCACACCCTCCGCGCCCTCTTGTGTGAGTACGGATCCCAATGCAATACACGATGCATCAACATGCACATGAAATTCCACATCCCATATTGGGAAGACCATGATTGGAGCGGAGGCCAATTTCCCATTTACGAAATCCAAACTCTTCATGCAATCATCATTCCAGCAATATGTAACATCCCTTTTCAATAGCTTTTCCATCAGTGTGTTATTTGGGCATAACTTTTGAATAAGTTCCTATAGTATCCAATGTGCCCCAAAGTAATGCATAGTTGTTTAACACTTCACGGTGCGTCCAAATTTAGGATAATGACAATCTTTGCAGGGTCCACCATCAGGCCTTGTTCATAGATGACATGTCCCAGTAGGTTTCCAAAGGGAACGATGAATGTGCACTTCTTAAGGTTCAGCGCAATCTAGTGTTGGCGGCAAGTATCCAGCATCAAGAATAAGCTCAATACATGGTGCTTAACTAATCCAAAGGTAGTCCAATCACCCAGATAGACCTCCAAGAACTTGTGGACGTATTCTTTGAATGCAGCCACAACGATGCGTGAAAATATAGCTAGTGCGTTCTTCAGTCCAAACGGCATAACAGTGTATTGAAAGCAGCCCCATTCTGTTGCGAAGTTCATTTTGCTCCTATCTTCTGGAACAATCTTGATCTGATGGTACCCTGAGAACCCATCCATGAATGAGTATGCTTCCTGACTACCAACATTCTCCAATACTTCATTTGTGAATGGTTTCAGGAATGGATCATGTACACAGGTGTCGTTTAGCTTCCTAAGGTCAACGCATATTCTTATTTCACCCTTCTATTTTTTCTCTTATACTACCATAAGGCTCACCCAGTCGGATTCTTCCACTGGTTCAATAATTCTAGCTGCAATCATTTTGACTAATTCGTCACAAAACTTTTCTTTATACTTCGGATTCAAGCGGTAAGCCCACTGCTTAACTAGCTTCGTGTCAGGGTTCAGGGTGATCTTCATCATCCCTAAGTCACCAACGATCCTGTTTAAGTCCGTAATTTTTGTTGGGAACAAGTCTTGGTATTCACGGAGTAACTCGATGACCTTATCCACCATGGCATCATCCCAATAGTCCCCAAGCATTGTGTTCTTCGGCTCCGCCTCCATTCCAATGTTGACCTGCTTTGTCTTTAGTGGTGTAATGATGTCGAGGTTTTCAAGTGATGGTCCTTGAATCTCATGACAGCCTTCTATTTTGAAATGTTAATATTTTGTGGGTCCTCATCATCCTCCTCAACATTTACGTTGTAACACTCTAGCGTGCAGCTCAAATGTGTTGCCCATTCTAGCTGAAGTACTTCCATTGGCTCTTGGGGTATTTTGAAGATAGCAGCTTTTACTGCCTATAGCACATCGTCAATAGTATCTGACCAACTATCTTCAAATGTGAACATTAACAGAAATCCCTTATGCAAGACATCCCATTCACTTGTACCATGGAAGAGCTCCGTCTTAGTATACAAATTCATGGGTATGACATCCAGTATATGATAGAATAAATGTACCATTTAGGCTATGGTTATTCCCCATAGACCTTGGTCCATTTCGTGAGGTGTGTGCATGGATCATCTCATCCGTCATATTTTTCTACTAGCCATATCTGCGGTTTCCCAAATCGTAGGTGCATCATTCTTCTGCATCCGTACCAGTCCTTAAAACTTCCCTGATGCATACCCCACCATCGTGTGAGCGTTGCGCATAGTGCCCACTTCAAAGCATCGGATCACTGCTATTCTGGTACTGCGCTTTCAAATTTGTTCAAGAATTCATCCATCGTTGTCAAACCATAATATGTAGGCATATACCTTGCCTCTGTTGTCATGCAGCGTAGTGATCTAACCATCGTGTTTCAATTAAGCATTGTTACTTCGTGTAGCCGATTTTGCCTTTGCTCTATCTCTTCGTCTGAATCTGAAGTGTAGGAGCTTTTGCACTCCCACGAAATCCTTCCATATGAAATCAGATTCACCCAATCCTCTTCTCATGTGGTTAACTTTTAAATACAATTGAGATTATCATCACTATCATCGTCACGCACTAGTTCAATGTATCGCGCTTCTTTAGCTAGATCTAGTAGTACTACTACATGTAGTGACTTTTTCTCAAAGATCATTTTTCTTTTCTTCAGATTTATGACTTGGTTCATATCAGTGGCGCAGTTTATTCCTCATAGCACAGGATAGGGATTACTGTCATCGACAATCTCTATCACTTCAAAATCTGCCTATGCACTCACACCTTCAATGTCTACTGTTACCCCTTGTAATCTTCCCATGGGTAATATTTTCTATTGGTTTTCCATTCATAACTAAATAGGAGACCACTGTAGCACGGGTCTGCCCATGTGTTCCCATGTTTTTTTTAGCAGTAGATTCGCATATGATCCTAGATCCAGGATTACCTAATCCATTTCATACTTGCCAATTTTTGCAGTCAACCTCATTTCCCTTCCTGTATGCAATGCATGCTTACCAAGTTTCTGGACCACGCACGACTCTCTTGACCCTGTGCATCTAGTGATAAGTTCCTGTAGTCCTTTCACTGCCTTTCTGTTGTGTAGTAGTTTCATGCATGTCTCCAAAAAGGTAGTGAGCATTGAAGGATCCATCCCTGGTTCTAATTGATCCTTGCTACCTGAAGTGGAGGCCTCTGTGAAGCTCCTTTTAGCTTCCATGAATGTCTCCTTCGCGCGTTCTAAATCAAATTTGGATTCCTTTATAGGAGCCTTGCGAACCCACGCACTTTCTTTTGATTGCTTACCTTTATTATCGCTAGTGGTCATACTGCTCCTAAGAATTATGTTTACATTCGAGTCTTCTTCGCGCGGCTTAGACCTCATCATCTACAAATTCTGAGTCGGAGGGCACTGAAGTACCCACTTTTCATGCAGTCTCGCTATCAATGTAGGGTAGTCTTTTGCCTCATCATCAAACTGAGTACAGTACAATTATGATGTCTTGGTCGGGTTTGTACAATCATGGGCATAGTGCCTTGGCCCTCTGCAATTATAACAAATTAACTCTTTGTGACCCCTTTTTGGTCCCATTCCTCCTCGACCTCGTACGCACCCCTAAAATCTAATGCACGCCATTCCTACATTTGGGTCGAGGGCTCGCGTTTCTGCCTGCACCCTATAGGTAGGAGTCTGATCCATCATTAGTTCATAGCTTCTGTAGGTGTGCTCATCATGGCCTACCGACCTACAGAAGTTACAAAACAATTGTTGGGACATCTGCGTATACTTCTGCAATAGATGACAATTATCTGTAGTGTGCTTTCCTCCTATTTGACAGATCACACAACATAATGCAGGTGCCACACTCGGTCCTGCCTATCCCTCAGGTCTTAATGACATTGACCCTCCTCCTACCAAGTAATTCACGAACACTGGACAATGGTCCTTGTCATGCCCTTGGCCTTTGCAGTTTATGCACCATAGCTCCTCCCGCACCTTTGGTTGAGGTGTCCTATCCCGTTTCAAACTCTGCATTTCTAGACATAGATTTTGTAGTTGCGCGTGGATTTTTTGAACTCCCAGACCAGGTTCTTGTAATGGGGTCTCATGCAATCTCATTGCCATATCCAAAAGTTTTGGCCTAGGTGGAAAGTTTTTGCTATGACAACGCTGTCCTTAAGTGCAGTGTTAGTGATGCTACAAACCATGCGCGGTGTTCTCCATCTGTCAATGTCATGTTGGATTCGTGAATCATTCCCTTGAGTCTTTGGTCTAGATCCTAGGGGATCTCGCTTGGGAGCATCGATCTCCTTAAACCCGATGATTAATTGTGTTTTTGACTTTGGATTACTAAATTCCCTGTTCAATGCAGTTTGGATTTCTGCGATTCCTGTGTTTGGATGGTCATTAGAATTATTAATGTACCATGTTAATGTGTGATCCTGCAATGCACTCACCAGTGTAGCCTTCTTGATATTGTCATCCATGATGCCTTGTGCTTCCCATACTGCTCTTGCCACGAACCAGAATTGGTCCAGATCTTCATTCCCTACTCCTCTGAATACTGGTAGTTTGATCGCACTCGCCATACTGAATTGTGGTGGTGGCAGAGGTGGGGTGGGTGGAGACGGAGGTGAGGAGGGTGAGACAGGTGGCGGTGTAGGTGGAGGTGGTAAGCGCAGAATTCACTACCTTATTAGATTGACCATGCTTCTCAGAGAAACTTTCGCGAGCTCTTCCTCGCTTCCCCGCGAGGGGGAAATTAAGGGACTAGTTTCCAATTCTCCACTACTTCCACTTATGTAGATCTTCCCACTTTATGTAGTCCCAAACATTAATTTATTTGCATAACCCGATTTTCACACAAAAGAATCTTAATCCAAGTGTTCAAATATTTGAGATACTTACGTCGCGGTCCCTTGAGGAAATATCACTTTGCCTCATTGTAGCTGATGGTCGTATCTACCACGAACTTAGTGATAAATCCTTCTATAATTTGGTCGAGCCAATGGTCCATAGATTGCACGATCTTATCTCCTGGTGCTTCTAGTCTGCGCATTAAGTGCAGATCTCAGTCCTGACAACAGAACCATTTGTTGGCTTGTATGGGCATGATTCAACTTTAGAGGTGATTTAGCCAAGAAAATCCTGGTATTACTAGCCCTTTCGACAACAGTATGTAGAGTGTGGACTGAGCTCTCACCAAAGTAGTATGGGAGGGTGCTAGAACTAGTTTTTCGTAGCCTGGGGATGTCTGATGAGCTTCTGGCAGTCCACAGTTTGACCTTGCGTGCACGTCGCTACGCGCACCTATTAGTCCCTCACAACATATGATGCTACCTTCGCACAACCCTCTTCGGGGCGTGATCCATATTATACCCAAGTTCCTTGCTATTTAACCTATTATTACCCAATTACTTAACTTATCTATGTAAGACTAGTGATAATTAACAGTATATCCAGCAATCATATAAGTGTGCGCAATAAACAAAACAGTATAATTGAAAATAATGCAATACACAAGCAGATGCACCAAATTTGGAATCAACTTCTCTTTATTATTCTTTGTTCAAGGTTACAGAGTTGACACTGCCCTACGCATTCAGCTGCAGGGGTCTACGCACTCAACTGCGGACTCTACTAGGCCTCTGTGCACTCAGCTACAGAGCCTCTTCCTACTACTATGACTCAATACAGTTAGACTCTTACTCTATGCTCTATCTTCTCTCCTTTGTTTCTTTGCTATTCTCTTTACAACTTAGACCCTCGCTCTATTTATACAATCCCATGGTTTGCAGACCATGGGTTGGCCGACATGACATTACATTACATTACAACACTTAGGGTGGACAACCCTATGACTCAACCTATAGTTTGCACTCTGCACCCACAATTTGCAGAGTCTTATAATATATTTGACCAAAACTTGGGCTTTGAGCCCCAAAACATGCTGTGGGGGGATTCGATGCCCAAAAACCATCACCATTTTATATGAACAATAGATATTTGTGGTGATGGACCTTTCATGGTTGTCACTATTTATGCATATATATGGTGGCGTTCACTAACCATCACCATTTCATATTTTGGTGAGGGTCAAAAAATGTCACCATAAGCTTATTGGTGATAGTCAAAAGAGCCTCTGTAACCAAAAAATAATTGTGTTTCCCTATGAATAGCAGGGTGCAATGGAACTAAACCACCAACCTCCTTCTTGTAAAGTAGGTTCCCTTCCTTTGAGCTAGCACCCTTTAAAAAATTAGACTTTCAAATATTAAACCTTGAAACTTTATAAATTGTAAATTCTACATCTTTCAATAAATTATAAAACTTTGTAAAATCTTGGTAAATCTTTTACTAAGCAAGAAAAATAACATTGAAGTTGTAGGTCCCTACCTAATGGTTATGGAAGTTATAAAAAATGGGTGAATGAAAAAATAGTTATGTATAATATACTCAATATGTTTAGTTGAATACTCAAGTATAAGTGAAACTTTAAAAAATTTATAGCCTATAAATGACTTATAGTTATCAAACCTAAAATCTGTTATTACACTAATGATTGATTTCTCACATTGTGAATCATGTAAATTTGTTTTGAAAACATAAAAATATGTCTCTAAAAGACTAATTTTCATGCTAAAATGTAAAAAATAGTGAGTATATACAATGCAATTACGAATAATGTGCTACATGCTTGAATCCTACTAGCTACGGGATCTAGAAAACTAATTGAGAGTGCTTCAAGTTATTAATTAATTCAAGATATCAATATACAATGATAATTTACAATGATCTTGAAATGTAACCTCTAAACATATGTTAACATTGTAAGCATAAATATTGGCTAATATTTGTTACATGAACAAAATATCCAAGAGGCATTTAAACACTTCCAAATCCACAACGAGCACGGGTATCCAAAGATGGAATAGCATGAATACAAGGAAAACACTCTCTACCTCTCAATCATAACTATGTCCTCCCACAAGTACTTCAACTAGAAAAAGGGTATGAAGGCAAGAACCTCAAAGAAAAAAGAACTACACAATACAACAAGCATTTGCACGAAAATGTGTAAGGGCATGCTAGTACAAGTGTAGATGAATGTAGAGCGACGGAGAGGTAGCGCTGCAAGAAATAAGGACATGAATGTGGAAATGGAAAACTATAAATAATTTTTTATATTATATAATATCCTCATTCCTAAAAAACCTTCAGTATTGAACCTAAATTTCACTTCATTTCAGCATGTACAGAAAATAATTTGAAGATTAATGAGGAGAAAGGATTATTATATTCATAAGACAAACTTCACAGTAGAGTAAAACGAAATCATGACAAACCAACTGTAAAGCAAACTTCACATGATCAAATGCCTACACTTTGCATTCCCTAACAAAAATGATAGAGTTGACATTCATAACATGTGTCCTTAGTGCAGGTGATAACTTACAAGAACTCCATCACTACAAGGAATTGCATTCTAGCATAATCAGAAGTGGATTTGTGTTACATGTCATGGTGGGAAATGTGTTTATAAAAACCAATTTTTCCATAATACGATGGTTTTGTTAACTCTCATGTTGAATAACTTTAAGAGAGGAAATAAGAAATTGAAATCAGAACTGAAAAAGCTCCCGCTGGTTCAATCATGTATTTCATTTGGTCACTGATAAGCTAAACTATGAAACTATGAAAATTTGGTTCTTGGCTTCAATCACAACGGAAATAAACAATTTAGGTTCACACCATTAATGACTTTACATGGATGAGTTCTAGTTATAGCCCATTTTTTAGACAACTTGGCTCTGCATCTATAAAGGATTTTTACATAAGTCACATTGTCTGAATACAGACTCTAATTTGACGTATCAGAATCTAGAGTATATATCTTTCTTAAACCATCTTCGCTTCTACCTCCCTGAGATATTTTTAGAGCTCGATAAAGTTCTCTTCTTGGATGATGATATTGTGGTGGAAAGGCATTTGACAAAACTTTCGAATATTGATATGCAAGGGCACATCAATGGTGTAGTGGAAACTTGTGGAGAAAGTTCTCATAGGTTTGACAAATGTCTCAATTTTTCCCATGAACTTGTTGCAAAGAACTTTGATCCAAAATTCTTGTGGATGGGTATATTAAGCATGTAGAGAGTTACAATTTATGTGAAACTCAAGTGAATATTGTGGGATCATGGAATGCTATAAGTCATTGTATGTGCTTAATGGTTATCGTGATGTGAAACTGAAATTGTTTCATCAAATGCAAAAGGTGGACATGGATTCTGACCAACTGACTTTTGCATGTGTCCTCCATGCACGTGTTGACTTACAAGCACTCCATCACGACAGAGAATTTCATGCTAGCATAATCAAAATTATATTTGTGTTACATATCATGGTAGAAAATGTGTTTATTAAGGACAACGCTTCCATATTGTCCTATATGAGGTATATATTAACTCTCATGTGGAAGAACTTGAAGAGAGTAATAAGAACTTGAAATCAACAAACTATCAACCATACTAAAAAAATATCAAAGTTCAAAGCACCACATAGTAGGAGCCAAATAGAATACAAGTTTCAAAACAGACACCCTGGAAGGTACATCAAGATCATAATCATCACAAAATATAGAAGTCAAGCTATTGTAGGGGTTGGTCCAATAGGAGGAGGGTCATCATTGTGGAGGCCTCCACACCATCCTATTCCTAGTCTTTCAATAATATTCTTTCTATAGCAAAGAATTGAATTATTAAAGAAAAGGATAGTGAGGCCAGAGGTTAACTTCCATATGATTAAAATATAGTCCTCCTCCACAACCTGCTAATGTATTAACATAATTATATGGTGTTACAAATACTTTCCCATGACATTTTTTGCTTGATTGGGTTACTGTATATATTTATGGGTTTTACCTTTATAATTGTCAAAAAAAAAATTGTCGAATAGTTTTTATCCTTGATAAAAAAATGATACTACAATCCTTGATGTTGCTTTTATCCAAGGGTTTATTTTCTTGATATCAAATGTGATATCTAAATGGTGCTAAAGTAGAGTAGCTCTTGGTATATAATCTATATGTGTTGCCTCTGCATATACTAAAGGGTTTCTTCAATAGAAAAACTAAATAATTTCAAGAAACACATGGTTCATAGATGTACAACTTAGTAGAGAGATAGGAGTATATATAACATTTGAACACAATTCTCGTTCTCTTTCAAATGATCTAAGCCCGCTTTAAGTGAGCCTTGTTATCTTCCAATCTGACCTAAAAACATCATTAATTTAAACCTACTAATTGCATCTAATGCTTTATAAGAAAATATAAAGCTTTAAAACTACTAATTGCATATGTTATTTTTATTTCTAATCGATTGGCCAACTAGGGAAGGGTGATCAATACCACAATTTCATTTTAGAAAAGAAATTCATAATATGTAATTTGAGAAGATCCCCAAGATCCAAATGACAATGCCTTGTACATGAGAATTGTAGAAACTTTAAATGGCATAAACACCTCAAAAATCCTTGAATGCTATTATACTCTTCAACTCTAAAATTGTAAAATCAAAACAAATTTTAAATATAGCTTCAACTTTAAATGATTAATCTATTATTCAATAGCTCCAATCTTCAAACTAACCCATCCCCCTTCAATCTTTATTTATCTATTGTTAATCAGTATCAGAGATTCAGGTAAGAACAAGAGAAATCGACATCGAAGAAGATCAAGGGAAGGAGAAGAAAATCAGTCAAGCAAGCCATAATGGATAATGTATTCAGCCAAAAAGAAAGGCCTTTACATGGAATTATTGATGAAACACAAATAAATTAAATATTTTTACTTGGATTAGTTATCTAAATAACTATATTGTGATTATAATTACAACTCGATGGTGATACATAAGAATGGGTTAATTCCTTGGTGGCATGAAAAAATTCTGGTAATTAAAGCAATAGAAAACATTCATTGCCTAGCACTTGCCACAATATTAAATGTAATTTAAATCTCCTCAACAACAAACAAAAATGTTGTTTGATTGAGGTATTTGAAATTATGACAAAGGTACTTAATTTTATAGTCCCATTGGCAACATTTGGATTTTATAACATTGGGCAAATAGGATTTTAATTCAATCTTTGCACACATTTAACAAAAAGTTTGTGGATGGTGTCTTCAATACTTTTCATTGCATCTTTGAAGGTAGTCTCTCCATGTACACGAGCTATGTTAAATAATTATTCTGGCATCTACAAAGTTAAGGTTGAGAAGATAATATGTATCCAATGTGTGCAATTCTGCTCCTTGGATGGCAAAGTTTGGGAACAAAATTCTCAACCACTGTTAGCCCTAAAACTATTTCCTTTAATCTGATGAACGGAAAATATGAAATGCATAACTTAGGTTCCTCAAAACACCTAAAATATGCATTTTATTTTCTAAAAGCTAAAGGTTTCTTACTTTCTACAGTTCCATTCTTCATATTCTAGTTTCTTTCTCATATACTTTGCTTACATAGCTTCAAACGCCTCTCAACTCAAAATTAGAGAAGAGTTGTAATTACCCATACCATAATCCATATATTCTCTGAAATTTGTAATTTTTCTCAGTTAGTACAAAATTGAAATGAATCCACAAAGTTAAGAGTAATACTTTGACTCATAATCATAGATATTCAACAAACAAACTCAATGTAAGATTTGGCTTCAAAAATCAATTTAGGAATGTGCTTTTTATTCTTGGTTTGGGTATGCATAGGTTTTTATTTTACAGGTCAAATTTGACTAAATCCCGCACAACTCAAAGAATGGAAAAGTCTTTCAAGACTACCTAATACTAGTAAAACTTGTTGATTTAAGATGAGAGTGTCCTGTTCGACAATGTCTTCAAACTAACCAAGTTATAGTGAGTTTGACCAGGTCTCTAGATCACTACACTTGACTTAACAAGTCAAACTCAAGGATACGTAGAAGACTCGTACAAGTCTCTTAATTATGATACTACATTGAAAAATATCATTTTATATATAGTTAAATATATCAATAAACAAAACGCCTTATTTTTTAATAGGAGGGACAAACCCTGACATATATCTCTGTGTTCCCTACATATTGATTGGCATAATTTGTCCATTAAATGTCATGTCAAAAGGACTTGGTTCATAACCCATGTCTAGGATGCCACCATTACAAGCCATGTAAGCATATGATCCCCACTATGCACTAGGCCAACAAGCATTATATGAAATGGGTGCAACATACAACATCATACACTCTTCAGCTCCAAAATCATGTGATTTTCTCCATTGCATCTCATTCATTGTAACAATGATAAAGCATCCAACATGTATCATTTCCAAATATATTAATTTTCTTGTAAGTAATCAAGGAAATTATAGTGAGAATGGAGAATACAAAGGTAAGAAAATTCCAATTACACTTTCCAAAACATTAGTTTCGCTAGTGAAAAGTAATATAAAGATGACTTACTAGTAGAAACTTGTTGAGCTTGCTTCTCCTTCTTTCTTGCTGAAAACAAGAAAAGATGGAAGTGGATGAGAAACACTGCTATAGATAAATACATACTTATTGTGGATAGAAGCCACCTAGAAATCCACAAATCCAACATAACGACCCCAATAAACATGACAAGTAATAAGTACCTAGATCACCAATAGGAAACATTGAACTTCTTCCTCAACTGTTGGGGTACTCTCCTATGACTATTGTCATTCTGTATTTTTGAGGTTGAGGGAATAAACACATAAGAAAACATCAAAAACACTTATGAAGCTGGGATTTAGCCCTACCATCTTCACAGAGGGATCTCTCTATAAAATTTAGCTATGTTTTATCTGAATTTTAGGCTAGTTATTACTATACTGATTGTTTCTTCTTGGATTGCTTGGTTGATTAAATTGTTATAATTTCATTGGGCTATGGAATCTAAAAATTAACTGGATCAACATAAAATTTTGAAGGAGTTTCACTAGGCAATCCTTTCTAATTTTTTTTTCAATCCTATTGAAGAATCTGTTCACCCCAAACTCAAGCGTTTCACATTTCTCCTCCAATTGAGTAATGAGATTTCTTTTAGTTAAAACCTTCTTGACTTCTAAGATGGTGGCAGTCCTGTCATTAATTCCTGAATCCTCAAGTTCATACTTATTCTTTGAATTTAGGAATTTTATGATGTTCAAAGCTTCTGTAGGCATGTCTCCCAGCTTCTCCCTTACTTCAATAATGGTTTTGGTGGCCTTTTGTATCAGCTCCTTCTGTTCAAAATTGATTTGGATGCATGGCCAAATCTCATTCATGGAGTTCAAAATATCCATCCAAATGGATTCCTTGGCTTGAGCCAAGGTTTGACCAATTGTTGTATCCTTCTCCACCTTTTGTAACCTCTCTAGCAGCCTTTGTGACTTCTATATTTCAGCCAAATGAGAAGCTTCAGTTCCAGTTTTCTATTCTTGCAAAGATTTGGGTTGCCCATGCAACTTATTAATTTATTCTAACTAGATTGAAATATTTTTCAGTGTCTTTGTCACCTTCTCAGCACTTGTAGCTTGAGTTGAAAGGGTTGTTGTAGTTGCTGCAGCTAGGATTTGAGTGATGGGTATAACATCCAGGGGGGCTATGGCTACCCTTTGATTTTGTTATTTCTCTTTTAGCATTTTCTCCATTTCTACCTCCATCTATCTGATTTGAGCAGTTTGGTCTATGATTAACTTCATCATGTCAGTCTTCTGTGTCTCATTTTATTCAATATCTTTAGTCAAGGGATCCTCTATGGCTAGCAGTTTCAGCTGCTTTCTCAATGCTGGAATGTCAAGATTTTCTTCTTAATGATCTCCTCTACAACATTTATATCTTTAGGATCATATCCTATCTTGACTACAAAATCTTCCAAAGATTTGATCCTATTGTTTTTTGCTAAAGAAGACACCTTTTCCATTTTTAACTGGGATTGGATGTTTTCATATGAAACCTACAACTTTGACAATGACATGGAAGTATTGGTTAAGGTAGAGGAAATCATCTCACCAACCTATTTATGCATCTCTATTTGATAAATCAGATGGATATCTTTGGTGCTGAACTCAAACATTGTGCTTTTGTAATCTGTTGGTGTCTTAGGATGTGAAACTTGGACCTCAAGGAAAGCCATCTGCATCTTTCCTTTTTCTGTATCAAAAACTGACAAAAGTCTTCTCTGTGGACTGTAATTCTTCTTCCAAAACTTAGTGTATGTGCCATTCTTAAGAATTTCATTCTTGAGTTTGATCTCCCAGTACCTGTCAATTTTTTTTTTTCCTTTTCTTCTTGGATATTCTATGAAACTAGCTATGTATATTCTTGACCTTTTGATAGTGAAGGTTTAGTAGGAGATGTAACAAACTTGCTTCTTGTAGAAGGTGCTTCTCCAATTATGATGGCAGGTTGATCTTCTACCCCCTTTTCCACATCTATCCTAGGAGTCATCTTAGTTCTTTTCCTGTAACTAATTCTCAACTCCATGGGATCACTACCTGTTGTTGATGATGATCCCTCATCTCTCTGCCTTTTACTTTTTTTCTCTTGAGGAGTGGGAGTCTGTAAATTTGAAGTAGAAAACAATTTCTCTTCAGCTTCTTGTAATGTATTCTCTTCCCATTCTGATTGGTTCGCATATTTCTCTATCTCAGGCCTTGGGGTATGGATATATGGAGTAGTTTTGTTTTCTACTCTCAGCTTAGAAATGATACCCCAAGGGTCATAAGACCATGTGAAACTTAGTCTGAATTTCATCTCCTTAAGGATTTTAACTGCCTCTTCTCCTACTAACCCGGTGTTTCATATGAAAGGGTTCACCTGTGTTTTTATCTGAAACTGGGACTTCTTCTTTGCCACCACAAAGTGAATATCATATGAATTTAGCATTTTTATGATATATTCAAGGGAAACAATCTTCATGTGGAGATATATTGGGAGCTTGTATGGTGCTAACTCACATCCATAAACTCTCATTTTTGTGTAATTCTGGTATAAATACTAGTCTCCAATCTTGGTCTAATCTGACAAATGTAGAATCCTCTTGATGTCTTCACTTATTTTGGGTTCTACTAAACTATTTCGGATACTTATAATTGGGTGAACAAACTCTTCAATGAACTATTTATAGGAGAATTCTTGTTTTTCTTTCATCGCTAAAGAAGTCCAAAATATTATAGGTTGTTGGTTTCCCTCTTCATCTAGCTTCTGCATGGAAAAACTGATCCTATCTACTTGGTAATATAGAAACATATAAACTAAAATTGAAGTGTACTTAAACAATTTTTTTGTTGGAAATTTAAGAAACTTCTCATGGATGTTATTAGCTAGGAATTGACCAAAATTACACAAAATGGATGGTTTTCTATCTGTGGAAAAGATGGAAAGGAAGCCTAGAATGGGTTCATATACCCACTAATCAAAATAATAACCCAAAATGTATGAAATTATGGTTATGATCTATTTAGCTTGATCAGGGAAGATTGAGGAATGGTATGGAGGATTCTTCTTTGGCAATTGGGAATTTTCTGGTAAGAAGATGTCAAAAGTCTTGGCTCTTTTAGCAAAATCAGGCTTCTGATAGAATTTTGTGAGGGCTTCTAAGGAAAATGAGGCACTGTTTTCCACAGGGGGAGCTAGCATAATATAGTTTATAGATTGGGCAATGATTGAAAAAATGATTTTACCAGATGGCATCATAATGGTTGTTTATCTGGGAACATAGCAAGCCTGCCATTTCCTGGTGAATTCGAATGCATGGAAGGTCAGAGGGAAAATATAGCAAGGAATATTGGACTCCAAGAGTCAAATTTCATCTATTTTATCAGCATTTTTATCCTCTATCTAGCAATAAAGTTTTAAAAATTGACAGTCAGACTGTGTCTCACTGATTTGGTAATCCCTATCAGCTAATGGAATATGGTCTAAGTCTATAGATGGATGGATCAATGGATTAACAGGGTTCTCCTAGTTCTTTCCTTTTGGAGGCATAATTAGATCAGTGAATGATTAATGGTGATGGAAGGAAAAGATTACCGAGAACAAATTTCAGGTTGCGAGCTGTCAGGGGAGGGGAGACATAATGCTGTCAATTTGATCTGCTTTAGCAAATATTTTGAAATTGGTTGCTTTGTAGAGAAAACCTAGGAATTTAGTTGAATAAGCAAGTGAAAGGGACAATGAAGAAAATTTAGGGTTTTTTAAGGAAGGATTGGCAAGTTCCGTTGGTGATTGGTACGTGACAGTTACCCGGGAAGGAAAAATTGAATGTTTACTGGTAATTTTCTAGGAAGACATTTAATTGGAAAACATTAAGGAGACATGGCACAACAAGAGTGGCAGAGGTGTTGGATAGGGACAATAGTAAAGGGATGATGGGGGGAAACAATTTTCGGATGGGGTAGGAGGTAGTATGTGGTATAGGTAGGGGGTGCGAAACGTGGAGAGGAAGCCACATAGTGATGGGGCCCAGTGGAGAAATACCACATTATCAAACCCCCCTCCTGGCAGTAAAGCTAGGATGGAGAGGGGGGGAATAAAATAAATGGGTGTCATCGATCCTAAAGAGCGGAGAATATCGATGCTTTTGATTGTGGTCCTTTTAACCATAAATGACAAAACATATTTTTGTCCATATGCACCTCTTTGATAATGCTTGAAACTTAGGATAATACTTCAGATATAAAATATGTCATGAATATAAATTATTCCATCATTCCTTTCTTTTACAATGTCATTGATACTTAGAATAAAGGGAAACATAAATATTATGGAAACTACACTATTTCTACCTACCATTTAACTATGCTAACAATTTTTTTTCTAAAGGGGTGTATTTAGACTAGAAAACCCATAATTATTTTCTTTTATGGAAAATAAAAAACTACTTAAATCCTATCACTTATCTCTCCTATTGATTCAGATTAAACAGTTGAACCAGTGTCATTTTCTACCTAACTACTGATTTACCAATATTAAATCGTTTGGAAAATATTTATTCTCTAATCTAATTTACATAAATGCAAACATGTTTAATCATGATTATACTGTATGATTAAACAAATAACTAGTCATTGTGGTATTTTAAACAAGTTGTGCACAACCTTTATTTACCAATCATGACGAAAACTATCTATCAATAGTGGAATTTAAATTTGCAACACTTTCAGTATTATTTTCTTTTTGTTTTTCTTTCTTTGATGGGGTTCTATCTTTTATTCTTTTTTCAATGTTTTTTGTTTTCCTTTTTTTTCAATACCCTCTTTTCATTTTTATTATATTTTCTTTGGAAGTCATTTGCATATTGACAATTATTTACAATATGAGATTTATGAGATAAAATATTCAATCACCTTGAGATCCTATAAAATTATAGGACGCTAACAGTGGCTCTAGCTGGGAATGGCACTCTCCATGTGAGGTGCCAAGGACATTTGATCAATAGCCTTGAGTGTTCCATTTCAGCAATATCTACACCTAATTCCTTTTGTTGTTGGAATAATTATGATAACATATTAGTCGAAGCTTGGGGGCTTTTCCGTGGGCTTAAAATTCTCTCAATAGGTCAACCAGTCAAAATAATAAAGACAATGATATTTACAATGGTTTTATGTAATAAAAACCTCTATTCCTAAGAGAAATAGTGCTTCAGCATCCTACCATTCACAGGTCCACCAGGCATTTCTGTTGCATCTGGGTGTTTGAGAAAAAATGCATTGTTTCCTCTGAAAGCACCAATGATATAAGGTCCATTCCACATATTGTCAAATTTCACATTCTTTCCTTTTTCCTCTCTTCTGGAATCCCATTTTAAAACTTTGTCACCGAAGTTGAAATCATCTGCTTTAGTTCTTCTATAAAAATTATTTTTGATATTCTCCTGTATGACTTGAGTTTTATTGTAGACTTTTTTCCTTGGATTGCTGCAATTAAATATTCTGATTAATCCTCCTCTAGATGTCATTTGGCTCCACCTGAAATTCCCAAATTATCTTCATAACTAGAACTCCTAAAGATGGAAAAATAACATCCATCACATAAACCAATTGGTATGGTGACATGGAAATTGATTTTTTTGTTGTGAGTCTATCAGCCCAAAGTGAATTTATTAACTTGTTGTGCCATGCATTTTTGTTTCCTTCTAGCAGCATTTTAATAATGTTGACCAAACTCTTATTTGAGGATTCAACTAACCCATTACCCTATGGGTAATAAGCAGTTGAATGTCCCAAAGTAATATGATACTTGTTGCAGAAATATATCATTTTCTTGGATTTAAAAGATGCAACATTACCTATAATGAGCTTGTTGGGACAAACAAATCTAGACAAGATATTGGGTTCAAGAAATTTGATAATAACAACATCAGTTTCCATTCTAGAAGGTGTGGCCTCAATCCATTTAGTGACGTAATCGGTAGTTGTGAGGATCCATTTGTGTTGGGCAGAGGATGATGGGTGGATTTCTCTAATGAAATCCAATACCCATTGTTGGAAAGGGCTTTCAATAGATATGCGTTTTAAACGTGGACGCAATAGATTTCTTTTCCCCTCAAATATTTGGCATTTGTGGCAAGAGGTTACTTTCTTATGAACATCAGGGAAAAGAGTAGGCTATTAGAAACCAACTCTAAGGATCTTGTTAGCAGTGGTTTTCTAGTATAGATGTCCATTGCAATCACCTTAATGGAATTCTTGAATGGTTCTTTCTACATCATCTTTTAATAGACACTTTAGTAAAATACCACCAACATATTTCCAATATAAAACACTGTCTATGATGAAAACTTTCACTACTTTTAATTTTAGAAATTTAGCCTTTGTTTTAGTTAAACCAGGAGGAGCATTTAATTTGAATAAAACAAAAATAAGGTCTACATACGAGGGTGAGGTTATAAAAGCCTCATCTAATTGTGGAGTCGCCTGCTCCTCTTGATCATCTAATGCAGCTACAAAGTTGATATCAAATGCATTAAAGTTAGACTCAGCCATCAATTTGGCCAGTCCTTGTCTTTTGATAAGCTTGGTGGGCTTGATTTATATGTCATACTAAACAATGATGGCAATTCATTTTCCTCTTTTACCATCTGGTCCATTTTGGGTTAAAATATCCTTGACCACAACATTTGGTACATAAGCAATTATGTGAGAATGGAGGATATACACCCTGAAATCTTTGATTGTTTTTATTAATGCAAAGGCTGGTTTTTCCATTATGTTATATTTTAATGCTACATCCCTTAAAGCCTTGCTGAAAAAAGAATGGGTTGTTCAAATCCATCATTGTTTTTATGTAAAAGAACAACTACAACACTATGCTCAGATGCAAATGAAAAGATGATAAAATCTTTGGTGAAACTTGGACTGATTAGGATTGGTGATTTTTTTAATGCTTGTTTAACTTGATCAAATGATTACATAGATTCAATGTTCCATCTTATTTCTGAATCTCCTTTTAACATATTTGATATGTTTCTAAGGAGTTCTACAAGGTTGGCAATGAATCTCCTTAGGAAGTTTATTGTGCCAATAAATGATTGAAGTTCCTTGATATTTCTAGGATGGTTGATTTTCAAAATGGATTCAATCCTTTTGGGATCAATTTTAATACCTTCCTTAGAGATCATATGACCTAGAAGTTTTCCCTCTTTAATGCCAAAAGGTGTTTTCTTATGATTTCGTGAAATTCCAAACCTTATGCATTTCTCAAATACTCTACTCAGATCTAACAAAAGTTTTTCATCAATCTTGGAATAAACAGTAATGTCATCTAGATAGATGACAATAAACCTGCCAATTTCATTAGCAAAGGAAACAATATCCATTTCTCTTTGAAATGTGGCTCTAGCATTCATTAACCCAAAAGGCATCTTCATGTACATGAAGGTACCCCATGGAGTAGTAAAAGTTGTTTTATCTTGATCACCAGGGTGAACAAAAACCTGATTATAGCCTGAGAAACTGTGTAATAAAAAGATCCTAGAAGATCCAACTACCTTTTGTAAGAGGTGGTACATTTTTGGTAAAGGGTAGTAGTCCTTTAGGGAAACTTTATTAAGGTTTCTGAAATATATGCATAATCTGATTTCATCCGTTTTCTTCGTAGTTGGTACTATATTGGAAACCCATTTAGAGTACCTAAGAGGAAATATGATTTTAGAATCATACATTCTTTTAATTTATTTCTCAATTAGAGGCATCAATATTGGATTTATTCTTTGAAGTTTTTGTTTAAATGGTTTCTGATCCTCTTTAATTGGAATTTTATGTTGTATAATCTCAATATCATACGTTTTTAAATCTTCATAGCTCTAGAAAAAAACATCACTAAATTCTTTGAATAAACAATGTATTTTTGTTTTTCAGCAGTTGGCAGTGATTTAGATAGTTTTATCATTTTAGGGTCTTTTCCACTAACTATGTTGCACTCTTCTACTACTACCCCTGTGGGCTCAAACTTAGGCTTCTTAGCCACATCATTGAAATTAAATAATTATTCCAATGGAACTAAACCTCTAGGTAAAACATTATCCTTTAACTAAAGTGTTTCAAACTCCTCTTTCTCTAGATCTATCTCAAGAAATTGTACTCTATTTATATGTGTATTTACACCTGAGTTATCTAACTGCTTTTCTATATTAGAATGCACAACTATTTAATTTTCTAATTCACACTCTAAGTATATACTATCTTCTTCATATTCATCCTTAGAATGTAGAAAGATTTCAATTTGTTTATCATTTCCAAACACTTGCCAATACCTTATATTGTTTAGTAGAGTTGGTCGATGTTTCACTTCCACTATATACAGTCGATTAGGGTAAGGCACTTTACAGGAGCTGGCTAAAAAAGCCAGAAAATTTGCAAGGATATTTTCATTTCTAGGAATTGTAGAAAGGTCATATTCCACAAAACTCTCTAGAAAATCGAGCAGATCATTTTTGTATGCTTTTAATCTAGTGTGTTTGGCCAAATACTCTCCTTTTATTTATTTTATAATTAACTCAGAATCCCCCTGAATGGAGAATCTCTTGGCACACAATTTTTTCAACAATTGCAATCCTATTATAAGTGCTTCATACTCAGCTATATTATTTGTATATCGAAAATTGAGTTTGTATGAATGAGCTTCACCATGATTGTTTCTTGTGTTTGCAACCCACACCCCTGCTCCAGAACCATCTTTTCCACAAGATCCATCAAATCTCATGTTCCAAAGAGGTTCGTGAAGGGTGTTTTGTTCTATTACTTGTGCTTGGTTTGCATCTATTTTAGAAATATTAGTTTATGTTGTGCTAACCTAAGTGTTGATGTATTTATCCTTATAAAGAATGAAAGATTCTAAATCTGAGTGGACAGAGGAAAGAGGATAGTTGTGAGGCTTATCCTGACTACTCACCATGAATTTCATCAAATTTTCCCTATATAATATTCTTTGCTAGCCAAACACTGGTATGGTGGCAAAGGTCATATCCGTTTGTAGGGTCCCTTGTAAAATTTATCCCCATTTGCATGACAACCACATGCCATACGTAGGGGGTATATCTGCAACCACTATGTCCATTACCAGACTTTTGGTTGGGATTTCAGCTAAAGTAACACACAGGTCTTTGACGAGACCTAGACATATTACTTTGCTCGAATCAAAGGAATATAAAAATTTATAAGGTTTAGTAATGTCAAGTCCTAGCTTTTCCATAACAACTTTAGGCATTAAACTGTGGGAAGCACCTGAATCTAACATAGCATTATGGAGGATCTTATCATGAATATTTAGGCTAACATAGAATGGAGGAACACGCCCTTCCTAAGGTTTGCCCTCAACTTCTAGCCCAAATAAGAGTTCAAGCTAGTCATCATTAAAATTAATAGAGTCTTTATTTTCCCCTATGTTTAGAGATTTTATCACTTGAGGTATGTACATATTCTTATTCACTAACTCTATTAGAGAAATTGAAATTTTTTAGTTTTGCTAATTTCTCAATGTTGAATGATGTTTGAATCTTAAGTAGGTTGGAAAAATAAGATTGATCAACAAATATCTTTTGATATAGGTTATTTTCGTTGAATTGTGGTTGGAATATCAGTTTGAGTAGTTGAGGAAGCACTATCAACTATCTTTTTTCCAGGAGTTTCTACTTTCTTTTTTCCAGAATTATCAATAGTTTTCTTAGGAGAATTATGTGTGATTTTCCTAGCATCAGTGTCAGAGGATTTCTTAGCAGGATTCTCAGAGTTCTTACTGCTAAGAGTGTCTGAAATCTTTTTACTCCTAAGGTAGTACTACCTATGGAATTCCATAATGGCACTCTCAAAAACTTGTTTATATTCATCTGATTCTTCAGAGTCAAGTTTGGCTTAAGTTAGGAGGAAAAGTTCTTGCTCTTCTTGAGTGAGGAAAGCAGTTTCATCATCATTTATTCCCATCAGATTTATTTGACTTACATCGAAATATTCACTTATATTACCCTCATCATCAGTATAGTTTTCCTACAAAGGAGGCTGGACTTGTTGGCATGGACCCTTTTGTGCTCATTGTTTGATCTGGGGGATATTCCTTCTAAAGTTTGGGTTCCTATTTTTAGTAGTTTAATTTTCTCTCATTTGATCTTGATCATTTATGCTTACTCTTTGAATCATATTTTCCACTACCCTAACTAGATTATCAATTTTGTGATCATAGGTAGAAATGGAAGGCTCTTCTTTAATGGTAAAATTGCGTTCAAATTTTAGTTTTCTGTTCTTGGCTAAGATGTTAGCTTCAACTTTTATAGCATTGATTTTCATTTCTTCTAAAGTTGTAGGGTCTCTCTCTCTAAGTTGATACTCCATGTCTACATCAAAACCATCAGGAAAATCAATTAAAGCTAGGTCAGGGGATGGTTTTATGTTTGTAGGGATTGCATTGTAAACAATGTTAAACCGTTCACATTATTCCTCCACAATTTCACTGGGTTTCATTTTAAGTCTTTTGTATTCATTCAGGAGTTTAAGAGGATTTTTCTTGATTTCCCACCTAGCTAATAAAGTTTGATGGAATGTTGTAGATTAACAAACTAGGAATACTGGGTGGACAAAGAAGTTGTTGCAATTGTTAAAGTTGAAAATTTAACAGATTGTTGAAAATAAGCTTCTTTAATCGCTTGGTCCAAAACTGAGACTAGACCCTATAATTTATCAAATTGTTGTACTTGTTCTTGATCAGGATCTTATTTAGGGGGCTGAGTTTGGGGTATATAGTTGCAATATGGCTTCATCAATGCCAATATGATCTACAAAAATCTTAGATTTTGTCCTAAACAAACTATGCTGGAATGGAAAATGAAACTCTATGTCTTGAATAGTTTCAAACTTCTCAGGAAGAGAGTTAGACCTAGACAAAGGACTATTCTTAGGAAGAGAGTTGAACCTATACAAAGGACTATTCTTAGGAAGAGAGTTGAACCTAGACAAAGGACTATTACTACACTAGCTCTTTGTAAGACTTCTCTTTCTCACTAATTTCTCTGGATTATCTAAAAAATCAACAGGGTTGGGATCTAGGTTTGCTCTAGTGAAAACCATTTTAGGAGACAGGTCTATTGAAAACTCATCACACAGCTAATAAAATTAAAATTAATAACACACTCAAATATATACAAAGATTACAACGTCAGATCATGTATTCCAGTGTGATATAACATTTTTTATTTATTGAAATACTGATTGACTACCAGGGAATAATTATTTTCAATTGAAAGAATATTCTTCCCCAGTATGGTCACCACTATGTTGTCATTCTGTATTTTTGGGGTTGAGGAAGTAAACACATAGGACAACATCAAAACCCTTTGGAAGCTAGGATTTAGCCCTGCCATATTTAGAGAGGGATCTCTCTATAAAATTTAGCTATGTTTTATGTGATTTTTAGGCTAGTTATTACTATATTGATTGTTTTTTATTGTATTTATTGGTTGATTAAATTGTTATAATTCCATTGGGATATGGAGTCTAAATATTAAATGGATCAACATCAAATTTTGAAGGAGTTTCACAGGGAAAGCTACGTCGCACTAGTTGGATCTTTCAGAATTTTAAATGGATTATGAAATGGGAGAAATGTAAGATTCAATATAAAGCAACGAGAAATGAAGGATTCCTTAATTTGACTTCAAAGAAAAACATATAAATTACTAACAGCCAGAATAGGGTGTTTTGTATAACATATCCTATTCATCACAATTTATGTTATGTAATTAAGCCTTTTCAGAAATGATAGAGAAAGAAGACAATGATTAAACACATGAACAGAAGAAAAACATCACTAATTCGTACACCACATGAATCCTGTGAAGTATGTCCTTATATTATTGATGCTTCCAACAACTTAGAAAATTACAATTTGTAGAGGAAATTATATTCAACAATCAAACTGTAATACTTAAAACAACAAAGTATTCATATAAATAATTACAAAATGATTACAACATCATTGTCTCGATTGACAGTGTATTATTAGCATTATCCTAAAAAATAAAATTGATCATTTATAGAATCATAGGTAAGGTGGATAGTTGCATGAAGAGGTGGCTCTGTCTTCGAGGATTCAGTTGCTGAATCAGTCTATAACTTGATGCACTAGCTGATGTGTTGTTTGATATTCTCACTGCATTCAAGTTGCTTTTTAGTCCAATAGATCACATAGTTGATTCCACATTTTTTCATCTGGAATGGTTAACTTGATTACCCTTCAGTAAATATCATCCACCTCAGTATACTTTGAAAATTTTGGCTCTGCTGTGAAGATATGTTTTACCTCATGCTAGATAAAGAATTCATTTGCCATTGTCCCTAAGAATGCTCTAGCTATCATGCTACCTTTTATACCACTGAATTTAATATTGCATCTAGCTACTTCGTTCATCTTCATAACATACTATTCTTGAGTAATTAGTTTTTCGTTAATCACATATATGTTGGGAAATACTTTTCGAATTAATGGTTCAATCCCATTGAAGAATCTGTTCACTCCCAACTCTAGTGTTTCACATTTCTCCTCCAATTAAGTAATGAGAATTCTTTTGGTTAAAACCTTCTTGAATTCCAAGATGGTGGTAGTCCTGTCATTAATTCCTAATTGTTCAAGTTCATGCTTATTCTTTGAATTCAATTATTTGATGATGTTGGAAGCTTCTGTAGGCATGTCTCCCGGCTTCTCCCTTACTTCAATAATGGTTCCAGTGGACTTTTGTATAAATTCCTTTTGTTCAAAAATGATTTGGATGCATGGCCAAATCTCATTCATGGAGTTCAAAATATCCATCTAGATGGCTTCCTTGTCACGGGCCAAGGTTTGACCAATTTTTGTATCCTTCTCCACCTTCTGTAAACTCTCTAGAAGCCTTCGTGACTTTTGCATTTGAGCCAAATGAGAAGCTCTAGTTTTGGCTTTTTGTTCTTGCAGATCTTTGAGCTACCCATGCAACTTATTAATTTCTTTTGAATGGATTGACATATTTTCCAGTTTCTTTGTCACCTACTCAACACTTGTAGCTTGAGTTGAAAAGGTTGTTGCAGTTGTTGTAGCAGGGATTTGAGTGATGGGTATAGCATCTAGGGGTACTATGGCTACCCTTTGACTCTATTCTTTCTCTTTGATGATTTTCTCCATTTCTACCTCCATCTGTCTAATCTGAACATTCTGCTCTATGATTAACTTCATCATGTTAGTTTTTTGTGTCTCATTTTATTCAATATCTTGAGTCAAGGGATCCTTTGTGGTTGGCAGTTTAACCTGCTTTCTCAATGTTGCAATGTAAATATTTTTCTTCTTGATGATCTCCTCTGCGCCATTTATATCTTCAAGATCCTATCCTATATTGACTACCAAATCTTCCAAAGATTTGATCCTATTGTATTTTGCTAAAGAAGATACGTTTTCCATTTTTAACTAGGACTAAATGTTTTCATATGAAACCTGCAGCTTTGAAAATGACATGGATGTATTAGTTAACGTAGAGGAAATCATGTCACCAATATGTTTATGCATCTTCATTTGATCAATGGGATGTATATCTTTGGTGTTGAACTCAAACATTATGCTCTTGTAATTTGTTGGTGTCTTAGGATGTGAAACTTGGGCCGCAAGGAAAGACATATGCATCTTTCCTTGTTATGTATCAAAAACTAACAAAAGTCTACTATGTGAACATGAATTATGCTTCCAAAAGTTAGTGTATGTATTATTCTTAAGAATTGAATTCTTAAGTTTGATCTCCCGGTACCTGTCAAAAACACCTTTCTCCTTTTCTTCTTGGATATTTTGTGAAACTAGCTATGTATCTTTTTTCCCTTGTGATAGTGAAGGTTCAGTAGGAGATGTAAGAAACTTGTTGTCTATAGATGGTGTTTATCCAATTACGATGGCAAGTTGATCTTCTTCCTCCTTTTCAACATCTTTCTTGGGAGTCATCTTAGTTCTTTTCCTGCAACTAATTCTGAACTCCTTAGGCTCACTACCTATTATTGATGATGATCCCTCCTCTCTTTGCCTTTTACTTGTTTTCTCTTGAGTAGTGGGAGTCTGTAAATTTGAAGTAGAAAAAATTTTACCTTCAACTTATTGTAATGTATTCTCTACCCATTCTGATTAGTTCACATATTTCCCTATCTCACGCCTTGGGGTATGGATATATGTAGTAGTTTTGTTTTCTACTCTTAGCTTAGAAATGATACCCCAAGGGTCATAAGATGATGTGAAACTCAGGCTGAATTTCATCTCGATAAGGATTTTATCTGCCTCTTCTCCTGCTAACTTTGTGTTGCATATCAAATGGACCACCTGTGTCTTTATCTGAAACTGGGACTTGTTCTTTACCACCACAAAGTGAATATCATATGAATTTAGAATTTGCCTGATATATTCAAGGGAAAAAATACTCATTGGGAGGTATTTTGGGAGCTTGTATGGTGCTAACTCACATCCATAAATTCTTATTTCTGTGTAATTCTGGTATAAATACTAGTCTCCAATCTTGGCCTAATATTTCAAATGTAGAATCCTCTTGAAGTCTTCACTGCTTCTAGGTTCCACTGAACTGTTTAGGATACTCATAGCTGGGTGAACAAAATCTTCAATGAATTGTTTATAGGATAATTCTTGTTGTTATTTCATCACTAAAGAAGTCCAAAATATTATAGGTTGCTGGTTTCCCTCTTCATCTAGCTTCTGCATGGAAAAATTGAACCTATCTGCTTAATAATATAGAAACATATAAAGTAAAATTGAAGTGTACTTAAACACTTGTTCTGTTGGAAATTTAAGAAAATTTTCATGGATGTTATGATCCAGGAGTTTACCAAAATTAAACAAAAAAGATGATTTTATATCTGTTGAAAAGATGGAAAGGAAGCCTAGAATGGGTTCATCTAATCACTACTTAGAATAATAACCCAAAATGTATGAAATTATTGTTATGATCTGTTTAGCTTGATCAGGGAAGATTGAGGAAGGGTATGGAGGGTTCTTCTTTGGCAATTGGGAATTTCTTGGTAAGAAGATATAAAAAAATCTTGGATCTTCTAGCAAAATCAAGCTTCTGATAGAATTATGTGAGGGATTATAACGAAAATGATACATTATGTTCCAGAGGGGGAGCTAGCATCATCTAGTTTATAAATTGGGCAGTGATTGAAAAAAGGATTTCACTAGATTGGGTCATAATGGCTCTTTGGCTGGGATCATAGAAAGCTTGGCATTTCTTGGTGAATTAAGGGGCATGGAAGGTCAAAGGGAAAATATAGTGAGGAGTACTGGACTCCCAGAGTCAAATTTCATCTGTTTTATCAACATGTTTATCCTCCATCCAGCAATAAAGTTATAACAATTCACAATCACATTGTGTCTCACTGATCTGGTAATCCCTATCAGCTAATGGAATATGGTCTAAGTCTACAGATGGAGGGATTAATGGATTAACAGGGTTATCCTGGTTCTTGCTTTTTGGAAGCATAATTAGATCAGTGAACGATTAATGGTGATGGAAGGAAAAGCTTACTCGGAACAAATTTCAGGTTGCGAGCCATCAGGGGAGGGGAGACAAAACGTTGACAATTTGATCTACTTCAACAGATCTTTTGAAATTGGTCACTTTGTGGAGAAAACCTAGGAATTTAGGCGAATAAGCAAGTGAAAGGGACAATGAAGATAGTTCATGGTTTTTTAAGGAAGGATTGGAAAATTTCGTTGTAGGTTGACACAAGACCGTTGAACTCGAACAGTTACTAGGGAAGGAAAAATTGAATGTTCAATGGTAATTTTTTGGGAAGAAATTTAATTTGACAATGGTAAGGAGACGTGGTGCCACAGGAGTGGTGAAGGTGTCTTGTAGGGAAAATATTTTTCAGAGGGGGTAGGAGGCAGTATGTGGTATAGGCTTGGAAGGGTGCAAAAAGTGGAGAGGAAGCCACATACTAATGGGGCCCAGAGAAGAAATACTTCCTCCCCCCCCCCCCCCCCCACCCTCCTACCCCCCACCCATGGTAATGCTGGATGAAGAGGGGCTAAAAAAATGGGTGTTGTCAATCCTAAAGAGTGGAAATCCTAATGCTTTTGATTGTGACCCTTTTAACCATAAACGAAGAAAGAGATTTTTGTCCATATGGGCCTCTTTCATAATGCTTGAAACTTAGGATAATACTTCGAATATAAAACATGTCTTAAATATACATTATCCCATCTTTCCTTTCTTTTACAATGTCACTAAGACTTAGAATAAAGGACAACATAAATATTTTGGAAACTACACTATTTCTACCTATCCTTTAACTAAGCTAACATTTTTATATTTCTAAAGGGGTGCATTTAGAATAGAAAGCCCATATTTATTTTCTTTTATGTAAAATCAAAAACTACTTAAATCCCATCACTTATCTCTCCTATTGATTCAGATTAAACAATTGAACCAATGTCATTTTCTGCCTAACTACTAATTTAC
The DNA here is from genome assembly GCA_000404065.3 of Pinus taeda. Classification (NCBI taxonomy): domain Eukaryota; kingdom Viridiplantae; phylum Streptophyta; class Pinopsida; order Pinales; family Pinaceae; genus Pinus; species Pinus taeda. The sequence continues at coordinate 22,449 of APFE031027647.1, read as the reverse complement.
CAAGATTAAACTGTTTGGCAAATCTTTATTCTCTAATCTAATTTACAGAAATTCAAACATGTTTAACCATGATTATACTATATGATTAAACAAATAACTAGTCATTGTGGCATTTTAAACAAGTTGCAAACAACCTTTATTTATCAATCATGAAGAAAACTATCTATCAGTAGTGGAATTTGAATTTGCAACACTTTCAATATTATTTTCTTTTTGTTTTTATTTCTTTGGTGGGGTTCTATATTTTATTCTTTTTTCAATGTTTTTTGTTTTCCTTTTTTTTTATTTATACCCTCTTTTCATTTTTATTATATTTTCTTTTGGAAATCATTTGCAGATTGACAATTATTTACAATATGATATTTCTGAGATAAAATACTCAATCGCCTTGAGATCCTATATATTATAGGACCCTAATAGTCACATAGGCCCTTTTATGCTCATAGACTCATGTTTCACCTTAGGTGGCAAAGTTGTCTTTGTAGAGAGGTTTTTCTCTAATGATTGTTGTGGCTGGTTAACAGATGGCTTTAGTTCAGTGATAATTTCCTTCGCATTTGGGATGTTATATCTTGAAGGAGCTGTGTGTGCCTCCTTTGCACATCTTTAAAGAGAAGGAGATGTGACTTTGGACCTGGGACACCTGGCTGACTCTATATATGCAACATAAAACACTTGGCCCATTAGATACCCATAAGTAGATAGCTAGTATCAACTTGTTCTTGTGCTTGCCTTTTTGGCTAATTAATATACCTTGAACTTGTAGCAAGTTGCCAGCATTTTTTGCACTTCTAGTGTTGGTCTCCAAAATTCGATTTATTGTATCACGGAGAGTCTTATTTGGCAAGAGATCATCTACAAGAATGTTTGTTTCTCCATATACACATCTGGAATTTGATATGATATGGTCCCTAATGCCTAAAAAAATGGAAAGGATTTCAGAAGTTTAAATACTCATCTATCAACATTTTCTAAGAAAATATACAATGCCATTAATCACACCAGCTAGACAAGGAACTAAGATCTCAATGTATTTGTAATTTATTCTCTGGTCTATCTTACATTTGTCACATTATCTATTGAAACAATATTTTTTGGTTAGTACAAATTCTTTCATTACTTCCTTTCATAAAGGAAAGTGAAATTTAGGTGGCAATTCACTAATGAAACCATTAGATGGGAGACCCTAAACGTCCTTGTCAAAATTAGCTCTACAAGAGATTATTTTTATCACCAACTAATAAATAAGAAACAATGCATAGCCAATTGCACCCGGCACGTTACATTTTCCTTTATGGAGTTTCCAATTAATAGAGGTTTGGTTTAAAGGACTTACTCATTATGCCTCAAAACTGCAAATGCCCCGCTTGGCAATGCATAAGAGCCATCATGAGTAGCAAAAAGCATTGATTTTGGGAATGCTACTTAGTGGCTTCACCATTTTGAGGTAAAAATCAAGATCCCTATTTGTTGGGAAATGTTGGATGAAGTGTCCTAGAGTAAATAAAGAACAAGATGAGAATCCATGTCAAACCAATTAGCCATTCTCTTAATAAACAATTTGATTGCAAAGTTATGAGACATGATAAAGTTGAACATACCTGAACTTTACATCTATGACAGACATAGCCTTGTGGTGTTGTTTTCCCCATTCCATGCCCTGTATTATCAATCCATCATAAAATTCCTTTAGACATAAACTATCCATCCAAATTTGAGCTAGCTCCACCAAGGCGAAAGTAAAATTGACATCTTCATCATCCCTACTGGTTATATCACAAAAGGAAAATTAACTGAAGAATCATCATTCATGGGCTTCCATAGTGTTGGTTAACTATGACCATAAATACAATGAAACAAGTCTTGGTCGTCTTTCTATTTGAAAATTTTGATGAAATTTAGATGTGGACAAACCATTTATTTGGATTGGATTCTCTATTTTCTCTATTATTATAAGAATTAACTAGACATAACATGCACTTCAAAGTTCAAACATTTCAAGTTTCTACAATATTTTGAACTTGTACTTGTACTTTCAATTTGCGAGTAGTTAAAATTACTCTACAGGATTTCATATTTGGGTTCTTAAAATGTTCAAGCCTTGTACAGATAACTCACCCATGCTTCAGAAGTTCACACTGCTTCCACTTGGTAAGTTATGAAGGACTGAAACTATGCAACTTTAGTGACAAGTGTACAACTTAAAAAAGAAAGAAATGATGGAAAAGAGGTCCAATCACCTATGATATTTTACCATTTTGCCTTGGATATTGATGATATGGTAAGGCATGAGAAATACTATTGACAACTCATGGGCATCCATTCTTTGAATAAAATTGCCCATTAGATATACACCATTTTTCAATTATTCATTTCCATTTGCCAATTGTTGTTGATGAGTTGAATGTTCTACTTGCAATTCTTGATAGTGAAAGGATTAGCTTGCCATGTATTTTAAATTCAACAAAGGTCTGAGTGCCTCAACAACCTAGCTCATCAAAGGCCTAGCTTTTGGATCTCGACTGAGGCAATGGCAAGTCAATTGGGTGGCCTTTTGTGCTCTTTTAATGGAAAAGTTACCCTCCAAACAAGGGTCTATAAGATGATATAACCTTATTTTCTCACCAAGGTAAGGGCTAGCCCACTCCACCAGATTGTGCTCCCCACCAGGTACGTTTTGTCCATGGACCTTCAACCAATTAACATTTCAAGTAGAACACCACCAAAGCTATAGAAGTTAATCCTCATTGTCAAATGTCCTGAAAAAAGAGGAATATCAATGGTTTTACATATTTTTTTTGTTAATCTTGGTAGATCCTTCTTTTTCATTATAATATATGCAAGAACGTTACAAAAACATAGTCTGGTTAGGTGGTCTCAACCTACCCATTGGGAAACTAGGTTTGTTGACCACCTAACCACATTATATGCCATCCTGTAGCAAAAAATAGTTATTCTACCTATCCAAGCTATGTAAACTTGATTATCATGTCCACAACCATAAGTTGTCTATCTATAATGGTTTTACATCTTTGGATTCCTATAATCAAAGTAATATTTATGCTAATTAGCTATTTTACAGGCGTAATTGGTCATCTTCAATCTATGCATTGCTTGGAAAGATTCACTACTATGAGAGAATCTCAAACATAAAAAATTAATCAATGTGAAAAACAACGAATCCATCATATGCTTCCAGTTTCATGCATTTTGTGAACTGAATGTTACCATGAGAAAAATAAAAACCCTTAACAGGTGCATATTAAAAATAGTCAACGTAAATGAAAATGAATTTTGGCAAGATTATTTAATATTAACCATCCTCTAAACTAGTCTTTGCATGGATGCCTATAGAGGTCTTCGATAAAGAGATAATTGATTTTCAGAACCATATGATATGAAAACATGCATTCTCCTCATATAACACAATTTAGTAAGAATCATTTATTTTAATTGCCTTTATTCTTAGCTTGTAACTATATGTAATCTACAACAAACATTTAGCATAAAAAATTATAAATACTTTTACATGTTCTAATTGAAAATTAACATTCAATAAATTCTCAAATATAGAATTCATATTTCCTCTTGAAATTTTCACCTATCATCCATACTATTTCAAGGTCAACAATCACAATTAGACAAAAAAACAACCTTTAGGTTTCCACTGGAAGACAATAATTTATAAACTATTTGGAATGCTCAAAAAAGGGTTATAATTGCTTAAGGTTTTCTTTACAAGAAACCTCGTTACTTTCTTTCCCTCCCATGCTAAAAATTTCTTGAGAACCACAACTCTCAAGGCATGGTATATTACAACATATGATGGATGACGACCTTATATGGAAGAATCAGTGCTAAAATACCAACTCTAAAGGATCACAGATCATCTAATGAACATATAATAGTTTAGTTCCACAATGACAACTAAGAGTTGAGTTCCTTAATGACAACAAATCAATTGACAATAAGAACACAATGTAGTTCTTCACTTCTTCTTTGGGGTAAAGCATAACAAAAGCAATCCTAGCTTAAGGACCATGTCTATTTCATGAAACCGATATTTTTTTCTTAGGGGTATCCTTTTTTTACATGATTCTACATAAAACCATTTTCTCATATGGGGAAACTTCCTACCCCATACATGCATATTTCTCTGAAAATATTATTTGCAATAAGAAAAACCTGCTCTCTGTTCCTAGTCTCTAAAAGTGCATTTCTTCAATAGTTATATATTTTGAAGTTTCTAAAAAGGAAGATAGAAATAGTTAGCTAGACTCTTGACAAGTTTACCACTAGAGAACTCTCAAGGACCATTTAGAAACTCATATCTCTACAAGGTACATCAATTTATTAAGAACTAAACCACTTTCTACCTCCTTTTGAACATAAAATTGTAAATATCACATAGAATATTCTTAAGCTATTCTCCAAAATTTTCCCCTTCCTAGACAAGCTATAGGTAAATGATATAAATTAGTTTGTAAGACTTTTTGGGTGGTGAATGTGGTCCAAACTTGAGAAAGGGAGGGTTACCCTGTTTCCTATGTTGGGAGGCCATGGTTTGTACCTTGATAAATGTCATCAACCTTTGCCAAGTAATCTTGAGAATTACCACTGATAAAAAAAGGATTGAATTCAGGTTTGCAAATTTGTTTCCTTCCTTCTTAATTCACCATAACAGAACATCAAAAAATGGTTTTTTTCAAACAATCAATATGCGTTGACCAGACTTGAAATTTTATTAAAAGGTTCAAGATTTTCTATAAAATCTAGCTTAAGTATTTGTAGTAAAAAATTCATATGTTATTCACTATTCTCAATCTTTTTCTAGGCAACATGATTGTAGATATTTTAATCCAAAGTGCATTTGGACTATTGACTCCTCAAAACTCTAATTATATTATAGAGTTGTGCTTATTATGGCAAAGAAGGCTAGTGTGCCATGTACCATGAGTAGAATGCCTCTTGAAGGGTACTCACCTACTCACTCTACATAATCTTGAGCTTCTAATGATTTTTGACGTTAATAGGGGATAGGATGAGAAGTGAAATAATACCAGGAAAAGTGTAGGAATTGGATCTTCACTAGGTTCCCAAAGATTGCCTTAGTTCAATAGTTTTCCAAATGTCTCACTGGACATCTCTAAACCAATGTCCTGTAGAACCCATACACGATAATGATATATGGGAATCACTGTGACTGTCAAGGGAATAGGGAATAGAATTGCAAAGTTTCCACTGTGAAATGCATCCTAGGGAACCCAAAAATATATATGGATTGAATTTCTTGTCAAAGGAATATGTAGATTATGGAGAAAATTTTAAATAATAACTACATGTTTGGAGAATTCATATGGGAGAGCCTAAAACCAATTTAATTTAGTTTTTCTCAGCTACTCGTTGCATCATATAAGACCCACTTACCCATTATCAATAATTGTATCCAACAACCTATGAAAATATCTCAGGTCTATGTCATGGATCTAAAATTGAATTATAATATTCTTTTGCTATTTCATCTAGTGACCCACATAATATGCCCGTGGTTCCATAACTGTGCCATATTCAACATCATAGTATCTTCTTGCATCAAGTTTCCTTGCTACCTAATTTACTTTATTGTTCAATTTCCATATCTTTCCTATTCCTATCACTGCATAATCCACTATTGAATTCACAAGTTTACACAACGCACTGATGAAACATATAAGATATTCCCAATACTTTCACCCACATTCTTAAGAATTGTTATAAATGAAACCCCTCTAAATTCATGGCTATTGTACTGGCATCATTACATGATAAAAATAGGAATAAGTAGGGTGAGTATTATTATTTTTTTAATATATTTGTCAAATGAACCCCAAAGAATTAGTAGTGTCCATTCTATGACCCAACAAACCAAATCCTTTCAAGTTGAACCTATAAATACATTAGTAATTTATTTATTTATGAATAGATACTATTAGTTGTTATAGTCAACATACCAGCTTCAAAAATGCATCAGATATATTTTAACTATAATCTTAATACAATCATCATGAAGCTAAAATTTTATATTCAAGGTAGTTTTTAAACAATTTGGTTTTTTCACCCGAATTTGTCTAGGCCTTGGAGAAATACACATAACTTTCCACCATAAATAAGATGCATACTAAGGATAACCTTTCATGAGAATAAATCAAGTGAAATTATGCAGACAATTTCTGATAATTTTTAGAGCTAATGAGATTGAAAACAAGTTAACTTAGAACTTATAAGTTATAAGCTATCAATAATTCTCACCAGTCATTACATACTCGAGAGCTGCATAGTCATAACTTCCCATGAATTGAGTATAAAAATGAGTTTTGTCTCCTTCAGGTCCATATTTTTCTAGACCAAAGTTTGACATTGTATTCTTGCATGAGGTACACAAACCTTCAGTCATACAAAGAACTCATTACAGTTCATAGTCTCTTAGTAACCAAATACTTATAATTCATATTGTTTCAATGCTTAGTAATTTAAATTATTTGGGGTTAAATGGACAAATCAAATCCAATAGGATGTTTCACGTCTTCAAATATCAATAAATCACATGCCTTTCAGCTCCTCCATGAAGAAATGTCAGACCGTTGACTACACCCAATGCAATTTTCATCCTAATAGACCATGGCATGGGCAAGGACCCTTCTGCATGCACAAAGGTAATACTATACTACATTAAACATCTGCAAAGGATTTTTGTTAGTATAATATTTAAACAACATAAAAATCCCTACATCTAAATTTAAGAGATCCCTAAAAGATGCAAGGTGTGTGGTCAAGAAAAATATAAAAATTAGATCCATGACTTCATAATATTGTGGAAAGATGTATTTAATTTTCTATTGGTTGTTTTGAATGAAAACCTAGTACACTTTTAGCAAAGTCTACAATCTAGAATCTATATTAAAGAAAAGGTAGGCATGACCATCACAGTTCATCCAAAAGAGAAAGTAGCACTAAAGAAACAATCCAACTACTTAAGCCTAAGAATGAACAACAAAATATTGTCACTAAAAGGTAAATACATGACAACATGCACATTTCAAATCTTTTCAAGCTAATGGATGATCACATTAGGAAGATCGTTACTTTATATCTTATTTTGGAAGAGTGGGCTAGTTTATAATTTGATGGGGCTATCAATAATAGAAGGAAATGAGGGATGATTGGTTATCACCTTTTCCTTCAAGATTGGTCTTGATACTAACAATGAAAATGATGTTTCAAGGGATTTATCTATGTGTAAGACTATGAAAATAGACAAACCATTGATTTTTCACTTTTTTGTTCATCATCAAGCTTCGATATAGAACTCACAACAAATTAGGAAGCTGCAAGATTTTTCAGAGTAATACAAAGGTTACATTTTACTCTTTCAAGAAGTCAGGTTTAATGTGAACATATAAAAAGGAAACTAAAAAGATTTGTTGACAAAATGGTTAATTGAGGGATCAGATTATATACCTTAAAAGGTTAAGGATGTCCCACTTCAGGATTGCACTAAGAACCCAACTTGCAAGCCAAGGACCATTAAATTATAGTTTGGCATGTAGTGAGTATATTGACATAAGGGTGAATCTTACCATAATTAAACTTTATGGATTTCCTTGGTGGGACGATAATGTGAGAATAAGGATGATGAGACACTTTTAAGGAAACTTCTAAGTTTACAATTAAAAATTAAAATAAAATAGAGATTCTACTCAAATTTCCTTTCGAGAAATCTCGAGAGTGAAGGTAGCAGCCATGGACTGACCCTATACTAAGAAGCTAGGAATACAAAGGCGAGAAGCAAAGAATAGTCTTAAGATGGGATGGAAAGGAATTTGGCTGGCACAAAAAGGCTAGGAAGAAAGCCAGTCATTCTTCTAGTATGAAGTTTATGATGATGAATACAGGTAGCTTCAAAACCAGGAAGAGAAAATTTATAGTTACACAGGATATGAGAGAGAGTGCATAATCAAATTGACAAGTATCAAAAAAGAATTTCATAACATTAATGTTGTGGTCATTGACCTTGGAAGCACAATAAAGTTTAGGGAACACCTCCATCATAATTCAAAAACACTGTAGCATTTGGCAGAGATGGAAACAAGGCATTATGTGCATTGAAAAAAAAATGGATGTCTAATTAGATATGATTTTTACCAAGATAAATTGTGTTCATACTTTATAGGGTATTGTTATTATAGAAAAAATGCATAATATCACAATGGATTTCATAGAGTTGTGGGTCTAGGTAGGACCGATTTGGTTAGAAGAAGAAATAGTTTGAGCCAACTAGAGATTGAAAAGGTTGGTTTTATAGGGAAAATAGATGGATCATATTGGGAATGTATAAAATAGAGTGGATGGAAACCAAAAATATCCATTTAGGGATTGTGGATTTTGGAGAGTGTGTTTGGCACAAGGAGTATCCACATTGCCAAATGAGCTCTATGTAAACAGTAATAAAAATGTCTTCATTTCTTTAGAAACAAACATCCATATTGAAAATGAATAAGCAATATAAATTCAACCAAAATAATAACATAACTAATACCTGCAAATTTTTTTATTGAAAGCCAACAAATTGCAAAGATTCCAAAAATGAATACTTGATGTGAACTGAAGAGTTAACAGTTATTAGTTTTTCTAACTTCAAAGTTCACACTCTATTTAAGCATTTTATTTAACTTATTAGAAAAAGCTAGAGCTGAAAAGCTTAAATAATTTCCCTAGATCACCTCAATTAACATTTTATGATATGTCATCTCACATCTCATATGTGACAACAACACTGCTATGGTTAAATGTTGAATATCAGGTTAGTTGATTCAATGTTAGTTATAAGTTGCATAGGGAGACTAAACTATGGAGCATAATAGATTAGCTCAGTTGGTTGTCGCCAAAGACGTTGGGTGTTTGGTTAGTTTTGTGATGATAGGTGCCTTGTTTGAATCCCCCTCATTGAGCCACACTAGTTCGTGGCAATGGGTTTTCCAAACATATCCCTTAGGTTTCCTTGCAAATTTTATACTAAATTATTTAAACCTATAATTGGAGTATTTCCTCAAACCCTGTTATTTAAATTTAACCTCTATTCACTCAATTCAATAAAGCTACCATGTCCACAATTATATATAAAGAAGTTATGGAAAATCATTCAACCCTACAACCTATGCTATCTAATATGATTACAAAGTTTACATGGAAATGTCCTCAAAACCATTGAAATTCTTCAATATGGGTAACCCTTGCAACTAAAAACACAATAAATTTATTTTGCATTAATTGTTTCAATGTCGTAAAACCATCCACCTAGGGAAAGATACACCTCCACCTCCAAAAAAAATAAAAAGAAAAAAAAATAGATCTTTTGGATGCATAACAAAAACTCCTATATTGTTTTCCTAAAAAGATGTAATAATCTAATTCATTCTCCTGCATATGTCCCAATCCAGTTGCATAAAATAAGGAATCCCAAATCCATGATGGATTCTCACCTCAAAAATATATGTTGCGACATTCACTAGTGCAGCTATGGTCGAGATTTTCACAAAACAAGTTCAAAAATTGTAAATCTTCACAAGCCCGATTTCAAAAATTATTATTACAGCTTTTCGGGAAGCAGATAATATCTATATTTAAGACAAGGTGGGTACCAACTTATAAATAAAGTTTGTGAGAGAGATTCAAATGACCTCATTTATATTAAGAAAATATAGAAGGGTTGGGCTGAGACAAATCATAGCACATTAATGGAATCCAATTACACATGGATTAAGTAGCCCCAGTGGTAATATCGCAAGTAGGCCCCAATGTCGCATTTGCTTCTATTTCATTGGCTGGATCAACTAGGGTTTTGTCTCAATCCATTGATGACTGAAGATAGTCAACATTGATAGGATATACCCACTTATGTTTCTTTTTAGTATTACCAAGTACCTATTTTTCAACCTACTAATATTGTTTCCTGCCTCACAGGAATAGATAGGAATTCCCTATACTTACCGCAGTTGACCTTTCCTCTCGAGAAGTGTTTGGCCATGAAGCTCTTTGTCTTGAAACCTAGAACACTAACATGAGAGGGGATGGCTTTTGCATCTATTCAGTTTCCATATCAGGTACTTTACATATCCCAAGTGAGGATGATATAATTCAAGATTTGCTAATGCATTAGACGAACTGGCACATGCGATATCTACTCCCTCTTATACTAATTCCTAGTTGTTATTCTCAGACCTGACGGATGAGTTACCCCAAGATATTGAGAAGGAAAGAACTTGTGTAAACCTGCTCTCCTTATCAAAGTTTCGGTCTATCTCCCTTCAAGTACTTGTTCCCACTCTTTCCTCCACTTTAGGAATTTGTATCAAGATGTGGGAAAGGCAGTTCCATAATATTGAAAGTAGCCAAATTCATGCTTTGGTGAGCCACAATCTTTATCCAACTAACTGAATTTCATAGGAAACTATGGAAGCAAAGAAATTATAGCCACGAGCAGATAAAGCATAAGAGAAAGAGGACATAAAGACAAAGGCAGGGCAGGAGCAGAGCCAGTGGATTCGAAACCAAAATTCAAGATAGCAGGAATAAATAAAGCAACATAGCTTTCAGTGAGAAGGTTCTAGTTGGGATTTTATTGAGATTTCTTCCTTTACATGTGAAGGCGAAATATTACTAACTGAATAATGAAACATTCATCATGCTGATCAACACTTTCATTCATGTGAATCCCTTTGTAACCATTTTTGTTTGTGTTTTCTACCCCATCTTGAACCTTTCTTAAACATTTTGATATAGATGGATCATATCCAATCTCCTTGATTTTTAGCTCATTGGTACACTTAATGATGCTAAAGAATTCACATCTTGTAGTAGGGGTCTCATTCTAGAATCTGTATCCATCTCCTTTGCAACTAGAATCAGCCTCTAAGTTATTATCGCGTCTCACAATTTTTTTTGAATCAAGAGATACTGTCTACGTCAAGCCATCTGAATAATGAGCACTCCGTGAAATATTTGAATTGTACAAATTGGGTGGAACATGCTTACATGTTGATATTCAGGTATTTGAAACCCCATTTTTGTATGCATCTTTACCTGCAAAGGAAAGAGTCTTACCTGTAACATTTCCATTTCCATCATTATCAGAATTTCTCAAATTGCTTCCACGACTAGTAAGCTCAGGGGAAGCTAAAAGTTTTGTCCAATCATCCCAAGTCCTATTGGATTGTTGCCTCAGTCTTTGAGGAAATTAAACTTGAAGTGGATTTATTGAGGCCATGGAGATGTTGGGTCTATGAATTCTTTTCACCATGAATATTTTTATGTGTGATTTATTCCAAAATTTAGGGGTCTCCTGTGACTTCTTATTGAATTGATCTTGTAAAGGAGGAATTCCATCCGGCTTGCCAAATCCGAGGTCAAGTTCATTGGGTCGAGGCTTCTCTTTCTTTCCAAGTGATTCCAAACCTTCCTAGCCAATTTGTAGATTTACACAATTTACTGTAATGGAATTGTAATCTTATTCATAATTTCCACAAAATTCACCAAATAGAATGCAATAAGGGTTAGCAGGATAGAAAATCCTCGAACATCCAAAAGGGTTAGTTTCAAATCTAATTGGGTAATGTTACTAGGAGAGCTATGCTAACCAATCTATAGAATAGCATTATTTCCTTAAGACAACACAAGTAATGAAGTGAGTGTTTGCAGGGTAGAAAATTGTCAAACATCCAGAGGTTTTACTTTAAATTGCATTGGGTTTTGTTAAATAACATGAATTTGATTTAAGATTTTGGCATTTGCCACATACTCTTTTTTTAAGATAAACATTCAATATATAATAAGAATTAAGTAGATATATGTGGTAATTTTGATGGATGCATTCAATCTGGATTGAGAAATGAGAAAAGGCATTAGAAAAACTATGGAAAAAGGCAAGAGATATGAATATATTTACCTACTCAAGTAAACGCTGGGCCACCTGAAGCTTTGAAAAAATCCATCCAACCATTGTTGTGAACTAGATCCAGGATGCTCAGCCTTCCATCTTTCCATTCTCCGACTAGTCGTTCCTTGTGCAAACCCTTAAACAGGGTTCGAATTGAGTATTTTTAGTGTTTCAAATTGTGGCCAGTAAGGAACCAGGGATGGGAAAAGCTATTATATACTATACAATAAATACAATATACTCTATACATAAACTAGAAATTTCCCCTAAAGGTGCAAAGGTACACCAAAGGAATAGAAGACTTGGGAAGATCATCTCACCACAAATAGAGCGAACTAAATGTTAATGCATGGACATAAGGCCTACCAAACTCTCCATTGCAATCGTGATCCAGATCTTCGGGGCAGGCCCCCAAGATCTAAAAAAAAAATGAAATGGATATAGGAGGGAGAGACCGCCAACATCCGAAAACTTGAATTGCCAGAAGAAAAAGAGGAGAATGCCCAATAAACAAAACCACAAAGAAACTTTTTATTAAAGCCCACTGATCTGGATTTAAACAGGAATGCAACAAATTACAAAGATAAACATAACCACAGATATGCAGTGGAAATAATACTTCATTTCATTACTGTAAAATATTGAAATATGCTTACAAACAAAAGTGGAAATAAACCAGCTATGGCAATGGTAGCTTATCTCTGAGAAGAGATGTGGAAGCTACATGCCTCTGAACTGTAAAGGCTACATTGTGGTGGACAACCTGTCCTTTTACAAAATATGACTTGGTACTTATAGTATTTTTCAGTTACAATACCACGGGTCAATTCCATGGATGAATGAATACCATTGGTGGATTTTACAGTACCACGGGTGGATGCCATTTACAATACCATAGGTAAATTCCATGGGTCGATGAATAATATGGGTGGATGAATACCATGGGTTGATGCCATTTTCCATTTGGATCATTCCTCCCTCCTTAAGAAGCAATGGTCCCCATTGCGTAAAGTTCCCTCCCGTGAAGCCTTTGTTGAATATGAAGAGCCACTGAAGATAAGGGTTTTATGTGGTTAACCCAAAACCATGATAAACGAAGATCCAAGGATAGAGATACCTTGTAATGATTGTAACCAACTGTGATTCTGATAGTGTGCGGCCTAGCAAATGGACTTCGATGACAAGGATTTTATGCGGTTGACCCATAACCATGATGTTGGTTGCTGATGAAGTAGCAGGTGCCTACATAGCCTTGGGTGGGAGGGCACGTCTCCAAATAACCCAAGTTGAATGCTGCTATGTTGAAACTGATGAATGTGAAGCAGGTGCCTACTAAAATGGGGTGGGAGGGCACGTCCCCAATGGGAACCCACTCTGAATGTTGTTCCAGAATTAAAATGGACATAACTCGGCCAATGTAACTCAGAATATTTTTTATAACCTATTTTTGGAAGCAAAAGGATCATTTCGCATCCTCCCATAAGTTGAAAATCCTTATCTGGGCACTCTAAGATCTCAGATTCGCGCTACAACAAATCCGCCGTCACAAAAATTCTGATAAAATAGTTGACTTTAAATCAACGATATCTCCCACATCCAGACTCTGATTTGACCCATTTTTTTTTTTTAATTGGGTGATTTTTCGAGAGGAATCTAGATCTGGTATTTTTTTTTGTAAATTTTGTACCAAATGTTTTAGATCTGATCTTCAAAGTCGCCACCCAAAAAAATTCTTCCAAAAAATGAAAAAAGAAAAATTCTTCATGCTTGACCCAAGAAAGTGCTCTGTGGAGGTTGTAGCACATGCCTGAAGTCTGTTGAATATTGCTGCAAAATTTGAAACTGAAATATGCATCAAACCCTCATTCCGATGGAATCGTAACCTGCTCTGATACCACTGATCCGGATCTTGGGGGCAGGCCCCCAAGATCTAAAAAAAAATTGAAATGGATCTTGGAGGGAGAGACCCCCAAGATCTGAAAACTTGAATTACCAGAAGAAAAAGAGGAGAATTCCCAATAAACAAAACCACAAAGAAACTTTTTATTAAAACCCACTGATCTGGATTTAAACAGGAATGCAACAAATTACAGAGATAAACATAACCATAGATATGCAGCGGAAATAATACTTCATTTCATTACTGTAAAATATTGAAATATGTTTACAAACAGAAGTGGAAATAAACCAGCTATGGCAATGGTAGCTTCTCTCTAAGAAGAGATGTGGCAGCTACATGCCTCTGAATTGTAAAGGCTACATTGTGGTGGATAATCTGACCTTTTACAAAATATGATTTGGTACTTATAGTATTTTTTAGTTACAATACCACGAGTCAATTCCATGGGTGAATGAATACCATGGGTGGATTTTACAATACCACGGGCGAATGCCATTTACAATACCATGGGTAAATTCCACGGATCGATGAATAATATGGGTGGATGAGTACCATGGGTTGATGTCATTTTCCATTTGGATCAAAGCGCCACGGGGTGAGCCCATTGCTCACAATCTAGACATGAGCACAAAGTGTTGACAGACCTTGCCCCAAGTGTGTCACACCCGACTGTATGTTCTTGCGCGGCCACATGGCGATGTCAGCTCCAAATTTTTGTTGGGGCATGAAACTATTCTTTGGCGAGGTCCTACAGCCTAGCAAAGCTCTCCCCTGACTGTGCAATGGATCTTCCATCAATATTCCATTGGTCTACTTAACACTACTTCAAAGTTATGGTAGTCAAGCATGATGTGAATAAGATTTTCACATTCCTCGTGCTACAAAACAATTAATTTTTTGACGTTTCACACCATATCCCCTTCACCTTATAGGTCTAAATGGTGAAAAGATAGTCACTTTTGATTCAGACAAAATTTATGTGTTTGACATAATAAAATAACCTTTTACTTGTCATGTTATATATGTCTTTGCCATAGTACAATCAAAAGCTGAGATGGGAGTCAAGCTAGATCCAAATGAATTTTTTCATGCTTTTATACAATTAGTATGGTGGGTTCTTCTCAAGTTAGTAGAAACTCTACTTTTTTACAATCATAATAGCTTTCTAATCCATTACACAATTCTAAAGAGTGCTATCAATTTAGAATGCTAAAGTCTCGAGGTAGGGCTTTGTTAGTAAAAAAATAAAAATAAAAATCAAACTATGGGGAGCCATAACCCCCAAAGCACAGTATAAACATGCCACAATTTTGCTTGGAAAAAAAATAGAAACTTTAACATGATTTTGAGAAAATTTGGCAAAAATTTGTTAAACCAAGGTTGTAGTTGTTAAGATTTGAGATTTTGGGTGCCATAGGGGTTTTTTATGGTGTTAAATCCATTTCATCCATCAAAAATCGGTTTAAACACTCTCACGATCGAATTGCCTGAAAAAAAATTGTTGTATTTAAGAAATAAATTTTCCATTTGGGTAGAATTGTGGCCTCATTAGACAACTCCTAACCCTCAAATCCAAACTAATCTTTTTAGGCTTTTATCAGATTTGTTTGGAAGATTCTTCTGAAGCCAAAAAGTCATATGTTTCTCATTATAAATGGCTACAAACTTCAACTCCAAATTAAAACATTGAATCCACTCTAGAAGTTTAAACTTTGCAAGTCCGACATAAAATATAAGAGCCTTAACCAACACACCATGGGATGATCCCAAATCTCACAAGTGAGCTTAAAGATAAAACATTCTTAGAATAAAACATTCCAAATTTCCATAACTACATAAATAACCCTCATAATCATGCTACCTTCATACAGATTCAACATTTTTTAGAAGTCATAAGCCTTACAATCCATTACTTTTAAAAAATTCACCGATTCAAAATTTTGTATGTATTAAATGTTCCATTCAAACCCAAAACTCAAAGAATGTTTAATTGAAGCCATATGAGAGGATGATTTTCCGTAAGAGATCCACATTTAAAAAATGGAGCTGTTTTCATTTTCCTTATATGTGGGCTTAAGACCAGAATTACATGAAAGATATTTTCCTAAATCACAATCCTTTAAACAATTTAGTAGATTATGTAGAATTGTAAAGTTGCTAGAGATTTTACTTTATAGATAGTTGTCGAGTATGGTATTCCCATTTCTACCCCTTACCATTTGGGAAAGTGTTATTTTTTGGAGATAAACGAATGATCCAACAAGTAGGCAAGAGTGTGTGTACATCTCATATTGATAGGTAGTTGTCTAATGGGAGAAATTTCAAATTTTAAATTGGAGCCAGTTAAGAAAATCTTAGCCTGGACTAACATTCTTAAACATGGAGATAATCTTTAAAATTGAATTCAAAACAATCATGCCAACATTTTACTTGCTTCTAAAGCAAGGGTGCTACATGTGTTGTCACCACCCTTCATGGTCTATCATTATTTTTTTAAACTTCTTAATAACAACTACGAAGCCCTCCCATGCTTCAATTTAGAAAGGAACAAAAGGCAAGGGATTGGTAATATACTAAGGTTATTTGGGCTACGTTTAGGTTCAAATCCAGATATCTGTAACTATAACTCTTAGAATCGTGCCAATAGTTCACAAGGCAATGTGTAGCGAGGAACTTATGACTTTGCAAGTGTTAAGAAATTTATAAACACACCTACAATGGGGATCTCACTCACAAGGGGTATCTACCCCTATAACTTTATCACAATGAGCCAACATGTAGTTTGTTGGAATATAATTTGAATGGGGAGAACAAATCATCCACCCTACCACCCGATATATGAACCCTCGATGTTTTAAAAGGACATGATGAAGGGATTTTATCCACTTATGCGTGTATGGGTCATAAGACCATTAATATAATCTCTTTGGATGTAACCACACATTCAATCATTATCTCAATGCATCTCATACCTTTTAGAATAAACAACTTTCACAATAATTTATCCTTGCCCAATACTAAAGAAACTCCTCATTTTGCCGTTAAATCTAACATTTATGATTAATAAACTCAAAAAAATTAATAAAAATAGAGCAATGACATAAACACCTTCTTACTCTAGTTTCTAATAAAGGTTCCATCAATTTATAAAGACATTGTCACCTTCTTACTCTAGTTTCCCATAAAGGTCGCATCAATATATAATTTATTATTTCTGTAGTCACGATAGAGAATTCTTATTTTTTGTTATTGACATCATGATACAAATATGATATAATAAAATATACCTATTATAGATATCTAGTATAACTTATATCATAACATCCATTATGCTCACATAGTTGTTACACACACATACACATGCTACACCATCCATGATGCTTGTCGACTACATACATTATCTTAAATGTATTATTCATCATAATTCATCACGCACCTAAGAACAACAACACCTGCTACGAAAAGAGCCATTGCACCTATCCGAAGAAGCCAAGGCCTCCACAACTTGAGGAGATCAAGATTGTTAATTTTTTCCTAAGTACTTGTCTACCACAATGATATCCATGCGTTCCTTTTATGTGGTTTAGATTCTTCTTTAATGTCAAATAAATCTTAGCTCTTGATTTATGTATACCGTTATGAATATTCCAACATATTCTAGGAAGATTATATCTCTATTGTCCACTTAATAATCACTAAAAAATAAATTAAAATTATAAAAAGTTTATATATAAATAAAACATACCTACCACGCTTATCCTTAATTTATTATTACAAAAATAAACCTTGAATATATAAATGAAAATCTGGTTAAATATTTAAATTTATAAAAAATTAGATATTTAAGAATGCTAAAGAAGAATTCACTTCTAAGAATATTTAAAGGTTTACTATAGTGATTCCATAAAATTGAAAATTTCAAATAAAACATTAAATTACAAGAACTAACTTTTCGAAACTCTTTGGAGTAATCCACATTTTTTTGAAAGTGGAACAATCGCATGACTACATTCACACAGTCTCAAAAGACTTGGTGCAGAGATAATTTCGTGAGTTCACTCGAAGCTCTTTGACAAAAATGATAATTGACAGTTTGACTAAAAACTATGTAGTGAAATTCCAATTTGATGTGTTGCCATATCATAATCATACTCATGACCTCGATAGACCTACCTTGAAATCTAGTGCACAAAAGGAAATATTAAGCGTCTCTTACATCATGCAATGTCAATGGCAGAGACGTACCTCCTCCGCCCATCTTCTCACAAACAAGAATCCAAAACTTGAGCGATCACAATAAGATACATCATGTCGGATGTAATTGAAGCGTTTTCCACTCAACAATGTCTTTTGCGTGGAAAGACCTCTTGGGTTCATCATGTTTAACATGGCATATGGATGGAGACATTGAAAGTAAAATTCATTCTCAAACTTCCCCCACCGCAAAATCGGTGTAAACTACAAAGCCTCCAAGGATGGGTTAATTTCTTACACTCATTTTAAATTTAGTGCTTTCGGGATATATTTGACATTAGGACCTGTTAGCCTTGCTGGAAAAAGGCCCAAAAATGGATCCATATAGGCCCTTAAAGTCTCCAAATTTTCTTAAAAACATGCCAAGGGATCTAAAAATGCTCTTGAAATCTTCAAGATTTGCTTAAAGATAATCCAATGATCAAATTCAGCACAAGAGGAGAGTCCTTGGAAGGGCGGAAATACACTATCAACAGTGAAAAAACAGTTGAAATCCACGAAAAACCCAAAATCGCAGGCTTAAACATAGGAATGAACAACAACTATTAGATATGGCCGATCAATGGCCCAGATCCAAGCGGCTAATCGAAATCAGCTAAGCAGAAGGGATAGTTTAAAGTTGGGCAGATGACACTGCTGATTAGTGATTGCCGATGATCGGATCGACGAGGAGCATATGCTATGTTATATAAAGGACTTGAGGAGTGAGCGACCTGCGATTGCGATTTATCGCATCAACACTATACCACAAGCAGGGCCTATGCACATACATATGGGTGTGACCCGATGAGTTAGACCCAACGACATTATAGTTGGGAGCTCATAAATTTTGAAGTTTGCACCTAAGCAATTTTTAACATATTTTTTGTGTATTTCGTTATATAACGAAATAAAAATGGAAATAGAGGTAGTGCGATAGCGATTGAACCCAGACCCAATGGGTTTCGGGAAACAAAATATATATATTTTCAAGTCCGCAAAAGCCCAATTTTTAATGTATTTCATGTATTTTCGTTATATAACGAAAAAACGAAGGAAGCATTGGGCAGCAACGATTGCAATGAGTCTGAGACCTGAAAGGGTCCAGGAAATGAAATATATAATATTTAAAGTTTTCCAAACCCATTTTCATGCATTTTTCATTGTTTTTCGCATATTTCATAATATAAGGGAAATGCACAGGAGCAGGCTTTTTGCAACTTGTGATGGTGACAAGGCCGGACCCAATAGACAATTAAACCATATTTTTGAGGACTTTGAAGTCCAAAATACTCAAAGAAGGCTGGATTTATCAGTGGTTTCTCTATTTTCTATTTAAAACAGAAATATACATTGCTTTCAATAGAGGTCCACAATAGGGCAGCGTTTTTCTGCTATAACAAAAAGCTTGCATTGTTAAATAATTGAAAGGGTCACAACACGCGCAACTCCTCCCCAAATCGACATAGAGGCCGAGAAGTAGCACAACACATCAATAGCTCAACGCAACTCATCAAACAAACATCATGGAGCATCCCTGGCACAGGAGAACTCCCATATAACGCAACAAACTACCCAAAATATCTGAAAGTGGTTACTCTGCTGTTAGAAGTAGAAAACTCCAATCCCATGCTTACCTAGAGGGCATCAAATCAGATAACAATGCATATCAGACAGATTAAGACTCCGAGCCTCTTAGAGCTCAGAAGCGTTGTAAACAGGCTATAGATAGCTGAAAGTAAGATGTAATAGAGGTTCAACTTCTAGAGATTGTTCCTCCTCTGTTCCTTCAAACTTCTCATCTTCATTCTAGCAATATAGCCTTATTTTGCTATTATATGTTCAATGTCCATTCTCTTTGTTATCCTATGCTTGCACTTGAATAGTTTATTCAGGTTTTCCACTGTTTCTAATGTCAAATAACTGTCATCTTATCTCTACATTGATAAATTAGATTTGCAAGTCTCATTTACTTCCTATGGATGGCGATTCATATGTATTTATGTATGCAATTTGGTACTACAGTTAGTATTTTCCATCTATCCATTGAATCTATAAATTATTGAGCATTAGTGGTCTAAATCCTTGGATTGGTGAGAGTGTTCATGCATGTTTTGAGTGAGAATAGAGCTGAAATGGTTATCTAACTTGATCCAAACCATCATTTATTCCAATAGTTTAGAGAACAATATTGAAGATTATATGTTACCAGGCATCTTCGAGCTACAAACTAGGAGAGTTTCTTGGAGAGTTAACATAATTGGCACCGTTGCCAGGGAGAGGAAACTGAAGCTCAGCTTGCCTGGGAAACGACATAGATCCAAGTTTTATGATAGACAAAATCTAGGCACTTTTTTGGTTGTAATCATCTATCGGTGACTCTACTGGAGGCTAAACCTCTTGGCGACTCCACATCATAGTTCTGGCTTTGTTTGTAAGTAGGGAAAATTTTAAGAACCCCCCCTAAATTTATATGTATAATAAATGGGTGAATCTCCATGGTATATAGGAAAA
>APFE031027640.1:0-18608 GCA_000404065.3 Pinus taeda | reverse complement strand
AAAAAAAACTTATTAAAGTATAAATAATGAGAAAAAGATTTAATAAAATATAAAATGAAACACAAATTTATTAAAAGAAAATATATTAAAGAAATTTTAAAAAAGGGCAGCCCCCTACTTGGTTGTAGCGCCCAAGGGTTGCTGACAGGGTGGTTGGAGTAGTGGGTTGCTCCAAGTGTACTGCCGACAATGCTTGAGTGTCGATGTCAAGCTTGGGGGTCAATTTCCTACTGGTAGCCTTTAGATATCACGACTGGGAACAAGGGTTGATTCCCAGAATCAACCCCTGCCCACACAACCATGTAAGCTTGTGTGAGCGAGGGTCAATTCTGAGAAGCAATCCCTAGCCCCAACCGCAATGCCCAAGGGCCGTTGACAAGTGTGATAGGAGCAACTCACCGCTCCAACCGCCCTGTCGACGGCCCTTGGGCCTTGTGTCTGGCAGGGTCCACACACATATTTTTAAACTTTTTAAAATAATTTTATGGTTATTATATTGTTTTGCAACTTGTTTTTTTGAAGAAAATTTATTCTACTAGTTCTGATATTGAAGCTAGTATCATATTATATTAATAATATTATATTTATCTTGTTTAACAGTGTAAGTTCCATGTTTTTTTAAAATATTTTAGTTTTTTCTTATTTTTTAATGTTATATTTTGAATAAGAGAAACAAAAATTCATGGATGTGAGGTTTGAGGTTGCAATTTATCTAGAGAATCGTTGAGAAAGATCGAGTTGATCCAAAACCAATTCATAACCTACAACCTCAAGATTAAAGGTAATACTCTTTATGTTATCTTTTTTACTAAAGCTATCCTTTCCCTCATTGAGAGAATGACCATGTTTCACTATCTGATATATAAGAAGAAACATTATAACATGGAAACCAATAGGTTCCCCAAAATTGCTTTTAGCTCTAGCCAAAACCCCCACCTCTAGCTCAAGCATGATTGGCACAAGGATGCCTAATCTTGGCTCGACTATTGGGAGATAAAGGTGGAGATCACTTTGGAGAATAAAGAAAATATTAAAAATATTATTGCTTCCAAATTTAAAGACAAAATGTGGGATGATAAGGAGCTAGAGGGGAAAAAGAAGCTAAGATATTATAAGTAGGTGATCAACTCCACTCTCCCTAAGTAGAATTATATCTCTGTCTTGACCAATGCTAAGAAAAAACTGAACATCACAAAGATAAAAACTAACTCCCATGAGCTTTGAAGTGAAATTGGGCGTTGTTCTATTCCCAAAATACCTTGAGATGAAAGAATATATCAACTATGCTATACTAAGAGGGTTGAAGATGAAAAATTATCTCTTGGATTGACTGACTCTTTCTCACATCCGTTCCCATCTTCAAAACATCTACCACACTACCAACCTTCTTGACTTGTTTAGTTAGCAAAACTATAGTGACCTAGGAACACTTTTTTCCATCCTCTTTGATCATAGAAATAAAATATTAAAAAGCCTCAATTAATATTTCTCTTTCTCAAGATTCAATAGACCTCATTGGTCTTATTTTTTTGTCTGTTTGTCAAGTTGTCTATGATCCTCCAGGTTTGACCTATGGCTTGAGAAACCGCGACCCAGGGGCATCTAATCCGTCAAAGTCACCCGAGAATTGCACCCGGCCTGGGCCACACTAGCCCTAAGCTGACTGGATTTTTAGCATGTCTCCTTCCCCTAGCACACGCGCAACAACCTCCGTGAGGTTTGATCATGAGTCGCATTGCTGACGAAGCCCATCCTCAAATGGTTGTGCTAGTGAAACTTGATGACCTCATTGGTCTTGTTAATCATCATCATCATCATCATCATTTTTTTAATATTTTTTAAAAATTATGTAATATGTTTTTGATTTTTGATTTATCCTTTTTATGTTTGTTTTTTTTTAAGTCCTTGCTTTTTTTTGTAATTTTTTTATGTTCATTTTTTTTTTTCTATATTTTTTAATTTTATGTGCCTAAATTTTTTTTTTGGATTTTTTTATCATTGAATTTTTTATTTTTCATTAACATTATTTATTATTTATATTGTTTTCAAATTTTTATTTTTTTTTTTAACTTTTCCATTTTATTATTATTAGTTAGTTTTTTAAACCTTTTAACTTTTTTTAAATTTAATTTATTACTATTTAATATTTATTTATTTATTTATTTTTCTTTCTTTTTTCTTTTGCAGGGGTTGTGTCGATGTTCGACTAGCAACTTGACCCCACTATGTGTCAATTTAATAGTTGATTTTTAAGTTTTTGTTGCAATGGGTCAAGTTCGCTTTCACAATGTGTCAAGTTCGCTTTCACAATGTGTCAATTTGATGGTTGATTTTTAATTTTTTATTCCAACGTGTCAAGTTGTCTTGAGCTAAAGTTTTAAAATAACTATAATTTTAGCATTTGGTATACTCACTTTTTTATTTAAGTATTCATTTTTAAGGTTTTTTTTAATCATGTTATTTGGTCTCAAACTATGTTGAAAATTTAAGGTCTTTTAGACTCATCATATTTGGCTTTAATTCTGTGGCTTTAAAATATCAAAATTTTAAGGGTTTTTAAAGTCATGATATTTTATCTTTAACGCCATACTTGAAAAATGTCAAAATTTTAAGGTATTTGAGTCATGACATTTATCTTTCACGACATGATTAAAGATTGTTGGTTTTTTGTTTTGTTTTGTTTTTGTTTTTTTTAACATTATCATTGAAATTTATTAGAATTTTATGGTTTTTGAGAAAAATAATATTTTATTTTAATGTCTTCATTAAAAAATGTTAATGCAACATCAACAATTTTTTTTATTTCAGAGTGTTTTTTCGTATTTATTGCGCAATTTTTTTAGTTTTTAATGTCATTGTTTAAAAAACAATTGGAATTTTAACATAAAAATTAAAAAAGTGTTGATGTTGCATCAAATTACATCATCTTTTTTTGTTTCAAGATGTTTTTCATGTTTATTGCACAAAAACTTTGGTTTTTTATGTCATTGCTATTTTTTTATAAATTTTAACCCTAAAAAAATGTTGATGCAACATCAACAATTTTTGCTTTTAGGGTCGTTTTCCATGTATTTTGCACAAAAATAGGGGTTTTTGGGCTAGAGAACTTGTTTTGACGTAACACTTCTTAATAAGTTGGTAACTTTGTTCACTCTGGATGACAAATAATATAATGATCCAATCTAGATCATTTAACCTTCATAGCGTTGATTTTAATTTGTTTTTATTAGATCCATTGTGACAAACTGTCTAGTGGGATATTCATGGTAATGTATAGATTAGAAGACCATCTACATCCTTAGACAACTCATATAATGCAAGGTCCCAAATGTTGTATGACCTAACCATTGATGCCATAGTTTGTTGATGTTGCTAGTATCAACGACCATTGAGGAGAATTTTTATGCTCATATTCATCACAATAATTGGAAGCAATCACCTAAATCATCAATTGTGTCCTTGATAACCTATCAATTTGGTCAAAACACCACCTTTTTGTTAGTGTAAATGACACTATATATACAAAGAAGAATTAGTCCTATTATGTGGTTGTTAAGATTCCCTCTGCATTTGGACCATTTTTCCTTCCATGGATCACATATTACAAACACTACCTTGCAAATTTTGTAATAAGTTTGAATAAGTGCACTACCCTAACAAGGAACAAAAATCTATGAAACCTTCTCTTAAATTACAAAAAATAGAAAAAAAGAACAAAAGATTTGCTAGAAGCTTTTAGATGAAAATAAAGGTAAAAGACCCTTAAAAATGGGTATTGTAAAAAGAAAAGAAAAAACCTAAATTTCAAATCTACAACAACCTTGTAATAATGTTATAATCCTGATTTAACGTCTTTAAAATGACTTTAAAATAACACATTTTAAAGTAACATTAGGTGAAAAAGAAAGAGTATGCTAACTCTAATATCATGTTGAAATCATAAGAAATAGTATATCTATAGACATCTCTTTAATAAACCCTAACCCAACCAGAAAAGATTATAAACATGTACAAATATAACTGTTATTTCATTACATTAAGGTAATTTAACCATAAAAAGAGAATAGAGAGAAATGTGTTATATGCCCTTACGCAAAAGAGTGAATGAATTAAATGGAATGAGATGATAGATGTATGCATATATGCCACTTTGAAAGGTTAAAGCACTAGCCCAAGGATGAGTCTAAGTTGGCCTATCTTAAAAACACAATATAATACCATAAGTGGGTTTAACTACTCTAAGTTCAACGCAATAAAAGCCCCCACATGGGCTGGTACATGACCACAAATAAAGAATACACACATTCTCATCAAGAAGATAACATTTCTTAAAAGAACACATTAAAAACACAATATAATACCATAAGTGGGTTTAACTACTCTAAGTTCAACGCAATAAAAGCCCCCACATGGGCTGGTACATGACCACAAATGAAGAATACACACATTCTCATCAAGAAGATAACATTTCTTAAAAGAACACATAGAAGATAACATTTCTTAAAAAAACACATTAAATGAAGAATGTTAAATTTTAAAAGATATTATTGAATATTAATTATAGATCTTACAGATAAAAAGTCTATATTATATTTAAAACTTTTAGAGAAGATAATACAACAAAAACAACCCAAAGAAACATAAGGTAGAAACAAGTTATCCAAGCCCAATTTCGTGGTCCTCCAAGTTCCCCGCCAAAGAAATACCGCCTTAAAACTATCGCAGCCATGCAAAGAACAAATGTTATGAAAAACACGATTAGGGAAAAGCTTAGTTCTCCAGCTTTGACTTCTAATGGTTCTCCAAAAGCTATTGAATTGTAGACCGTGTTGATAAACCATGGTAGCCCGATGCCTACAAAGAGGTTTGCTGAATTACTGTGTTCACATAAACAAATTAAATTAGGATGATGCATGCCCTACTCCAAAAGTAAATGAATGCTAAACAATAACAATTTTTATATAATAATAATATCTTATGCTAATGTTAATAACAAAGGATGCATGCCATGAGATTAAGATG
Source organism: Pinus taeda (assembly GCA_000404065.3). Taxonomy (NCBI): domain Eukaryota; kingdom Viridiplantae; phylum Streptophyta; class Pinopsida; order Pinales; family Pinaceae; genus Pinus; species Pinus taeda. Next base: position 13,586 of record APFE031027640.1, on the reverse strand, counting down.
AACTAACAACAAATCGGGATTATGCATATCCTTAAGACGTTAGTGAAAGTAAATTACGTGTTCCATATTTTTCGTATCCCACATTAAAAGATTGAAGATCAATGGGCATGTAATTATACATGATGCTATTGTGCACACTGTGTGTCATTGTTGTCTCTTTTGTTTTTACACTTGGCAAGAGAGCGAGGTTCATTGTTGTCTCTTTTGTTTTTACACTTGGCAAGAGAGCGAGGTTCATTGTTGTCTCTTTTGTTTTTACACTGGGCAAGAGAGCGAGGTTATCAACATAAGAGGGGCACCCTCATTGCTAGGGTTTAACTTATTTTTAATAGAGAAAGGTTATATTGGGTTTGTGATAAACTAGTTCTAGTGGGGGCTCTATATAGTGATTCTTATGGGGAAGTCCATGGGGAGCAGTTCCATAATCAAGATTTAGAACAATAAAGGGTTTCATTGCTAGGGTTTAACTTTTTCTTAATATAGAAAGGTTATATTGAGTTTGTGATAAACTAGTTCTAGTGGGGGCTCTATACATTGATTTTTATGGGGAAGTCCATGGGAGCAGTGTCATAATCAAGATTTAGAACAATAAAGGTTTTGTGCCATGGAAGTTAAAGATGAAAGATCTTCTTATCAATAGAGAACAATGGGTTAATGTGGAGACAAAACTTATTAATACATCTAAATAAGATAAGGAGAAGATGGAAATAAAGCCGTTATAGAAGCTAAAGATGAAAGATCTTCTTATCAATAGAAAACAATGGGTTAATGTGGAAAAAAAACTTACTAGTACATCTAAATAAGACAAGGAGAAGATGGAAATAAAGGTGCTATGGAAGCTAAAAATGAAAGATCTTATCAATAGAGAACAATGGGTTAATGTGGAAACAAAATTTACTAGTACATCTAAATAAGACAAGGAGAAGATGGAAATAAAGGCAAGTAAAAATTGACTTTATCTCTCAAGAGTCAAAACCAATGTTGTTGAATGTCTCTAGAGAAGGCAACATAAAGGTGTTATGAGATAAGTTGGGAAATTGTATCAATCAAAGTCCCTAGAACACAAGTTATTTCTTTGAAAGAAGTATCATCTTAGGATAGATAATGGCAACTCGACAACAAAACATCTAAATTCCTTTAATACTCTAGTAAGTCAACTTCTCTCTATTGATGTTAAGATTGAGGAAGAAGGTAGGTAATCACCCTCTTATGTTCTTTTCCAAACTCTTGACAAAGCATCCAAATTCCTTAATACTCTAGTAAGTCTAATTTCTCTTTGTTGATATTAAAAGGGAGGAAGAAAATAAGTTATAACCCACTTATGCCTTTGTTGATATTAAGATAGAGAAAGAAAATAAGTTATCACCCACTTATGTTCTTTGCCAAGCTCTTGAGATAATCCATTGCCAAAAATTGGTAGTACTACTAAATCCACATTAAAGTTTGAGGATGTAGTTGCATTCTTCTTGTCAAAGGAAATCAAGAGAAAATCCATGGAGGGTGTGGCCGAGGGTTTATTTGTAAGCCTTTTAGGGGGGGTTTAAATCTATAGGTGGATCTATATCTCTAGGATAATCTATGAGGATATGTTGGAAATGTAATGAAGTTGGGCGTTATAGGAAAAATTTTAGATAAAAAAATGTTGATGAAAACAAGGGATTTGATGATGCTCCTTCCGCATAAGGGAAGGCCTCCTCAAAAGGAGGGGATTTGTACTTGGCATATATATGTATGCACTCAAATCATGATCCATGTTGATTGACTTAGGTCCATTTTTTCGCATGACTCCTCACAAGAAGTGGTTTTGTGAATATGGAAGGTATAATGGAAGTGATGTCTTCCTAGAAGATGACTCGATAGCCAAAATCACAGGATGTGGAAGGGTCTAGTTGTTGCTTTAAAATGGAAGTGTTAGAACCCTTCCTAGTGTTTTTCATATTCTAAGATTGGCAAAAAAACTTATATCTGTGAGTAAAATGAGTAATGTGAGTGTACAAAGTATATTTGAAAAGGATACACATAAGATAGTTCGAGAAAAAATGGTGTTATTGAGGGGAGTGTAGATTGAAACTCTATAGAAGTTGTTGGGAAACACTATTACTAATGGGTGTAACAATACCACTGTTTTCAAGAATGAAACTAATAGAACTCTTACTCTTCTTGTAGATAAGACAATGCTCTAACACTAGAATATGTGGCATATCAAAGAGAAGGGACTTTGTGCTTTGTGTGGTAAAGGTATGGTCAAAGCTAATTCTTATTGTTTGTTAGATTTTGCATTTTGTGAACATTTTTATATGATAAATAAAATTGGGTGAGAATCCCACCTATCACTACATGGGAAAAAGGATTCGGAGCTTATACACAATGATATGTATTGACCTATACCTTTTCAATATTTAGGAGGATCTTGGTACTATGTTTCATTTATAGATTATTTCTCTAGTAAAACATGGTTATATTCCTAAATAAGAAATTTAAGATTTTCAAAAAAATCATGGAGTTCAAAGCTCTCGTAGAAAACCAAACAAAGAAGAAAATAAAAGTGTTGTGGACTAATAATGGGGGAGAATCCTATGAGAAGTATTATGAGTAGTTTTGTAAACATTGCATAATAGCATGGTAAAATACTACTCCATATACACCCCAACAAAATGGTGTTGCAAAAAGGATAGACAATGACTAGATGGATAAGAAAAGAAGTACACTTAGTGGTGCAAGAATAGAACAAAAAATTTGGGTAGATGCAGTACATACATGTTATATGATCAACCAATCACCTACATCAACAATTGGTTTATAAGGCTCCTAATGAGGCATGGACTTGTAAGAAACCCTCTCTTGTATATCTCAAATTTTTTAGATATCTTGTACATCTCAAATATTTTGGCTATGATGCTTATGTACACATTTGAAAGGAGAAAAGAAGTATGATAGACAATAAAGCAAAGAAATGTAACTTCATTGGTTATAAAGATGGACTAAAATGTTGCAAAATTCAAAATCTAGTAACAAGGAATGTTATTTATAGTCATAATCCAATATCCAAATAAATTAAAAGTAACCCCAAGTATGAAGATGAATCAAGAGAAGAAGAACTAGACAAAATAAGATTTCTACTAGAGAATGTAGATTCAAATTCAATGGGTGAAGATGACTCAAATGAAAAGAAGTAACTACAAATACAAGTCTGGAGGAGATCCGTTCAAACAAGAAGGAAAACAAACACATTAGGGGAACTTTGAGGTCACAAATGGGCCTCAAAACCAAGAATGCATTATCAAAATCACTTGTTAGATAGATCACTACATGTATTCCAAGTAGGATGGTTATCACTTTATTTCTTTATTATTGAATGTTATGGTATGTCGCTAACTAAAATAACAATGATATCATCAAAGGGGTCATGTCAAGTCCCAACAGTGTTCTAATTTTAACATGAAGAATCTTAATGCTACAGACTTTATTTTGGCAGGGAGATTAAAAGAGATCATGTAAATATGAAACACTAATTAGGTTAGTTTTTGTAGCATCAAAGGTGGTTTAGTCTCAAAACTATGTGGATAGGTTAAAACACAAGAGCTCTCCATAACACAAAAATTGTTTCTAGAAATTCCAAATAGAAGTGTCTCAAATAGATTATTAGCCTATTTTTAAATGTTTCCTAAGTCTAAACTTAAGAAAATTAGTTAATTAATAATAATTAATTGAGATAAGGTGTGGATCATCTAGAAACTCACACGGATAGATTCTGGTATGATCTTGGTCCTTAATTAAGTTTTAATCTTGGTCGTTGGAGTCCCAACAGAAGATTATAAGAAGAAGTCAGTGCGTAGATGGAGAATACACACAAACACATATACACAGAGATCAATTTCCTTGGTGAGATCGGTTTTCTAGAGGCATTAGTCGGAAGAGTTTGAGCTTCAGAGGGAAGCAGAGACAGAGAGGGGCAAGGATAGTGAAGCCAAAGGATGGTCTTCCAGATTCGGTCAGTACATTTGCAGAGAGGTCGAAATTTCTACAGGAAGCTGCAAAGAAGCTTCAGAAGGAAGTTCGATTTGCTGAGGTAAGAATATGTTTTTAGTTTCGAACGCCGGGAAGAGGTTCCAGAGGTACGAAGAAGCGTTTTTCCAGTCAGTAGCAAGCAGGGCAACTAGATTGGCAGTCGATTCAAGCAACAAGTGTGGCAGGAAGCATCATATTGATGCAAAGCCTACGCAGGCCAAGTTGGACGGCTAGCCTTTCAAATCTCAGACAGTGTCGGGATTGCTCGGAGTGAGGGTAATTTCCCTTGTATTATTTTTATCAGTATTATCTCTGCAGGATTGTTAGTATTCAACATCCAAATTGTACTCAGATTATTTCACTATTGCTTAACAATATAAACCTTCAACTACTATATTGATTTTCCCAAGATGGGTTTTTCCAGGGACTCTAGTCCAAAAATAAGTGTCAATTTTTTATGTGTGTTCTAGCACATTTCTCAATTTCCAGCGCTATTATTTTTTGCAGTTTTATTTGTGAAGATTGCAGTGTGATTTATTGATATTTGTCATAGCAAATAAATTGCTAAATTAATTAACAATTAGAAGAATTAATTGCAGTTGTTGCAATATGATTTCAGTGGTGAAATTTTCACATGGTATGAAAGCATGATTGATTAAATGGGGAAGCTCAGAAGCAGAGACAAAAGAATTCGTTGTTCAAAGGGAGCAGCAGGTCAATTTTTCTGGGGGCTGCACAAAGCCTAATATAGCCAGATCGAATTGCTTGGGGAGTTCGATTTTTCAGTACAAGTTGGCAGAAAAAATCGGCTTGCTAGTTGAGTGATTCCAGTAGAGGGAGCAACAACTTAGATTTTCGCTGAGCATATTCCTTTTTTGGGCGCAAAAGGGTTTTGTAGCAGTCTGCAGTAGCAAAATCAACACCGGGTGGAAGAGAAATAACACACACAGAGGGAAAATTTCTCTCAAGGATCTCGAGTTTTAGAGATCTTTTTTTTCCAGTTGCAGATTGGAAGTATCTGTGAGCAGATTCCCTCACTCAAGAAGGGAGTGCATGTAGCAGATCTAGCAGCCGAGTAAAGGGAAACAGGGATATTTTCGACCAGATTTAGAGATGGCCACAGCTGGGCTTAGAGATCAGGATAGGTTGGAGGGAGCCTCCAACTATGTCATCTGGAAGGCTAGGATGTCCTTCCTTCCGAATGAATATGGCTTGAAAGCCTAGGTGGAGAATGTCGTAGTAGTACCCCGGGATTTCGATTAGCTCAAGGAGTACCAAAAAGAAATGGTGAAGGTGAAGCGGATGATTTTTGATGCAGTCTGAGATCATCTAGTCTCACATGTGGCAGACAAAGGTATGATGACTAAGGAGAGGTGTGATGCTCTCTCTGAGCTATTTCAGACTTCTTTCGAGCAACGAAAGATGTTTCTCTAAGAGAAGTTGAGGAGCATAAGGATACAAAAGGTTGAAAGCATAGATGGCTTCTTCACCAGGATTCAGGAAGTTCGAGATCAACTTGTAGTCGTTGGGGTGGCACCCCAACCCACAGAGCTTATACGGTTGGCACTGAATAATGTCTCAGAGGAGTGGCAGGTGTTGGTCCAAAGTAACTTTGGTAGAGACACATTGCCTAAGTGGGACAGGATGTGGTCTGATCTACAACAGGAGGAGTTGAGGCGGGCTCTAGTGAAGAGTACCATCAATGGTAGCAGCAGCAAGGGCGTGAAGGGTGAGAAGGAAGAGGAAAATGTAGCCCTAGCATCTAAGGGTCCTAGTTAGGGGCAAGGGGAAAAGAAGAAGGACCTGTCAAAGGTCAAGTGCTTCAGATGTGTTGAGTTCAGTCACTACAATACTCAGTGTCCTCTCAGGAAGAAGGACAAGTAGGAGAAGTACGACCAAGCAGTAGCATTCATAGAGATCGATAATTGTCCTCCAGGCTGGAGGAAAATTTTGCGATGTTTGTAGCTATACTTCCAAGGGAGAGGTGGGGCAATCTAGAGCTATAGTCCAAGAACAACACAGACATGGGCATGGTCCATTGAGGTGTCCTCCTCATGGATCATTACCTTGCTACTGGGGCCCACAATATTTAGTAGTAGGATGGATCAGTGTCAATAATGTAGTGAGATTCTCGAGTGACAGTTGCAGATTAGTAACAGTCAGTTGTTGAGGAGCGGAGTGCAGTGTTGACAATAGAGCAAGAGGCTCAGTAGCAGAGTCAGCAACAACGCAAATCCTTTAGTAGATATTTTAAAGGCTAGTGGCAGTCAAGACTCAGGAGACAGATGCAACAGACACAGTTGATTCAATATTTAGGATGCTTCTCAGTTGTAGTTGTTGTAATGGTAGCAACAACAAATAAGAGGGAGTTGCAATGTAGATGCAAAGTTGGCAACAGTATAGCAGTGTCAGTGGCAGCATAAATGCAGCATTAGAATTGCATAGTGGTTGGTGGGAAGTAGCCAAACATCAACAGCATGATAGAGGGTGATACCGAGACAGGGTGTTGTAATAGTGGTGCAGCACTAGAACACCTTCCTCGCTAAGAGGGAGTATTAGTTTTTGTAGCATCGAAGGTGTTCTAATATCGAAATTTTGTGGAGAGGCTAAAACATAGGAGTTCTCCATAACCCATAAATTGTTTCTGAAATTTCCACATAGACGTGCCTTAATTAGATTGTTATCCTATTTTTAAATGTTTCCTAAGTCTAAACTTGAGAAAATTGGTCAATTAATCAGAAGTAAATATGTTGATCTAAAATACTAGTTTGTGAGATACATGGTTGAAGGCAAGGTGTTGTTGGATAAGCTTTACACATTGACAAATGTGCAGACCCATTGATAAATTATGTTAGTACCAAAAAGTTATCTTGGTGTAGAGAAGTAATGGGAATTGTTTCCCTAAAGTTATGACCTTATAAATCTTGGGTACCCTATTTTGCAAAGAAAACAACAAGTCAAAGAAGGTTGGTAATGTGTTATATCCCTTCCATGTGAATTGCATCGAGTGCATTGTTACCTCACAAACTAGAACCTTTATATTACCTTTATATTAAATTCCAAAGATGGGCACTAACCTATGGGGAACTAGGAGATTGATCATTGTCACCTCACCAACTCTCTTTTGCACTTTAGGCTAGGGAAAGTTGGAATCCTAGCTAAGGGGGGCTTCTCTATGGGTTTATAGACACAATTGATTCAATATTTAGGATGCTTCTCAGTTGCAGTTGTTGCAATGGTAGCAACAACAGATGAGAGGGAGTTGCAGTGTAGATGCAGAGTTGGTAGTAATATAGTAGTGTCAGCAACAACACAGATACAACATCAGAGTTACACAGTGGTTGGTGGGAAGTAGCTAGACATCAACAACGTGACAAAGGGTGGTACAAAGACAGGGTGTTGTAGTAGTGGTGCAGCACTAGAACACCTTCCTCGCTAAGAGGGAGTATTAGTTTTTGTAGTATCGAAGATGTTCTAATATCAAAGTTTTGTGGAGAGGCTAAAACACAGGAGTTCTCCATAACCCATAAATTGTTTTTGAAAATTCCACCTAGAAGTGTATCAATTAGATTATTATCCTATTTTTAAATATTTCCTAAGTCTAGACTTAAGAAAATTGGTCAATTAATCAAAAGTAAATATGTTGATCTGAAATACCAGTTTGTGAGATACATGGTTGAAGACAAGGTGTTGTTGGAGAAGTTTGACACATTGACAAATTATGTTAGTACCAAAAAGTTATCTTGGTGTATAGAAGTAATGGGAATTCTTTCCCAAGCTTTATGACCTTGTAAATCTTGGGGACCCTTTCTATATGAATTGCATCGAGTGCAATATTACCTCACAAACTAGCACCTTTATATTAAATTCCAAAGATGGGCACTAACCTATGGGGAACTAGGAGATTGATCATTGTCACCTCACCAACTCTCTTTTGCACTTTAGGCTAGGGAAAGTTGGAATCCTAGCTAAGGGGGGCTTCTCTATGGGTTTATAGGCTCACTTCGCGTAGTTATCAGAATCGAACCAGAACTGGTTATTCTGGTTGGTCTAATTGTTTTCAAGCCCTAATTGGTTCAACTGGAGGCACAAAATTGGAAAAAATTGATTCAATACCAAATTGGCCAGTTGGGTAGAAAATTTAATCTTGATAGCAAAAAGTTAAGACAAATCCACCTGCTTGCGGATTTTAAGAATTTAAATTGAGCGTCATAGAAGGGTATTTATCCTATTCCATCCATGAGGCAAACCCCACAAGTTGTCTCTGGTTCCTCACTAGAATAATTCTTTGAATACAATCAGGTGCGAGTTGTCAAGAAAGATACCTTAAAGACAATGACCTGCACCAAGTGGGGAACAATTGCATACAAGAGAAAGCCATTTAGGTTAACTAAAATTGAAGCTACTTTCCAAAGAGCCATGGATGTTTCCTTTAAGGGGTTAAAAAACAAGAGCATACTTATGTACTTACATGAAATTATGGTGCTTACAAAAGGTAAGGTTGATCACATATAACATTGGACCCAGAGTTTGGAAAGATGTCACAAGTATGGCATATACTTCAACCCTAAGGAGAGCATCTTTAACATTTTGAAGGGAAAATTGCTAGGCCATATAGTCTCGAAGGAGAGGAAATCGATTGACCCTGAACATGTTCAAACTATTCAACAATTATCACACCCACAGATAAGAGGGCAATGCAATCCTTTTCAGCAAAACATATTCATAAGGAGATTCATCCCTGATTTGCTGAGATTGCAAGGCCTCTACAAAACATTATAAAGGATGCCACATTCAAATGGAATCAACAAGAAAATATCACATTCACAATATCAAGGATACTATACCCAACACAACCATACTTAAAAGACCCCACCCTGACATCGAATACATAATGTATACCTTCACCTCTGACTTCTCCATTGTAGCAGTTATAACATAATGGGATGAAAAAGAGTATAAATCCTTGATATCCTTAATGAGTACTAACTTGCAGGGCATCGAATTGAATGACCCCCCTATTGATAAGTAGCCCTTAGTAGTCTTCAAGGTTATAAAACAGTGTAGGCCATATATCCTTAGGAATAACACTAAAATCGCAATGCCCCACACTATGGTTAGATCTTTGTTCACACAATAAGAACTAGAGGAATGAAGAGGGAACTAGATGTCAACCATCCAACAATATAACATGGAGTTCAATTTAGCGAAGATAGTCAACGGGCAAGGTTTATGTCAATTAGTGGTTGTATCCAAAGACAAGAATTTGCTAGATGAATAGGGGTGGAAAAAATGAGATGGGCTTGCTCACTAACTGTTGTAGAGGTTTCAACACTCTCTAAAATTTTGGCCTGCATCTAATTTTGAAGCCTTACTTGATTTTTTTCCTTGATGTTTGCAAACACTCGAGCTCATCCCATGAGCTTGTGTCGAGTCTTTACACCCTCCTCACTTGACCATTCACCAGACATCTTTTAGTATGTTGGTCACAATGTCATGCTTGCAATCATGTTCTAGTTATGTTCACGGTTCGTCTTCGTGTGTACACGTTGTATTCACTATATAAGCATCTGTTGCACTCACACACGAAGTTGTATGCAATGTCGCACAAGTGTCGTCACAATCGTTCAACAATCTATCTCAAGTGTTGCACTTGTCGCTCGCACCCGTTGGTCAATCACACTGAGTGTATGTTGTCTTGTTGGTTTGAGGTGTCTTGTCATCGAGTCGTGTTGAGTGTGTGTCTGCAAGGTTATGCATACACAAGTTCACTTGCTCACACACTTAGTCATTTTGTTGAAGATCTGTCAACCAAACCACCCTCCAATAGTCGGACCTCCATTGAGCTGCAATGCGTAGTCTCAACCCTTAGTGATCATGTATTGCTGCCCAAAATTACGAAGAGCTTGACGCTGAGGCATTCTGCACTGCACAACCCTAGAATCAACCTGACTGACTATCACCCAGAATAACATAGAAGTTTCTTAGCAAGCCATCTCAATCTATGCTTCCTGCAAGCAAATCTATCAAGCTTCTCGCTGGTCAACTGAAGAGTTTGACGAGGCAGTGACCCTGGGCTTCACTCCAGAAAATTGCGCAGAAGCTGCCAGCATGCCCGCGTCTGTTGACTGAAGAAATTGCAAAGACATAAAGGAAAGGCACCCGATGCCTGTCACTACACTGTCCCTAAAGTTTGCGCAATTTTGTCAGCCAGTCCCCCTATCAACCAACCTGCTCCTCCTCCTGAAAATTGCATAGTTTTCTTGGGTTGTCCTCTAGTTGCCCAACACCCCGCTCAACCCAGAAACTGTGCAGAAATGTCCTGCAAGCTAGCCTCCCAGTTCTGCGCAGTTTTGGCCAACAAGCTCCCACAACCCGTTGCCAGCCTCCCTAGACAATTTGCGCAATTTTCACTACGAGTGTCCTCCTTGCTACCTGCACTGCCTCCCTGGAAACTTTGACCAATTCTGCCCTCCAGCCAAGCCAAATCCTGCAAATTTCCACTGTTGTTTCGAACTGCTCATCTCAGCCTCCCAATGACCTCTGTGCAATTTTCCATTATAGTGCCCTGGAGCCCACATTCTGGCCTAAAATGTGCTCTGCGTAGTTTAAGAGCCTTATCCTCTCTCCCGATCACTGACACCCGAAAACGAAAGATGATGCATCATAGTAAACTAGGAGATTTTTGGATTTGAAGTCATCTCATCATGAGTGATTGCAGATACAGGTACATGGATGAGACATGGCACGATGACGAACAAGATGAACAAGGAGGGCAAGCTAGAAGACTTGTTCGCGAACAGATGAACACATGAAGCATGCCAAGTACCAACAAAGAGGATACATGCATGTGCAACATCAAGCGAACACCAAGACTATCAAAGACTCCACACACCTTGCCATGCAAAAGTAAGGCTACGATACATCAAGAGCACACTCATCACTCAACAACACTGTAGCTCCATATGGACAACACCATAAGCATGAACATACCATCACTATCATGTCGAGTCATGTCATGAGTCATCTCGGCCACATCACTACTGTAGGCCATACTTTTGTAATCAATGTAACGTAACGTGGAAGTCCAAGAGACCTACATGTAAAGTTGAAGAGTCATGTAAGTTAACAGTCATGAGGGAAGTTGAACAATCACAAGGGTTAGTTTCACCCTTGGCTATATATACCCCTCATTTGTACATGCAAAGGACTTTGCATCTTGGCTCCTCCCACATAGCTTTAAGAGTCCGTATTCTTTCCTTTGAGGAGCGAGCAGTGGCTCCAATGCCTTGCTATCGGGGTTAGTGATGTAATGGTGTACGAATGTGTCTTATAACTTTCGGTTAATTTAGAAGCCTATTAACGGGCCAACACATTTTCACACATGTATTGTATTCGTTTGTAAGACTATTGTTTGGATGCTTGTAATGCATGTTGCTTTAACCTGTCTTAAGGTAGTGGAACTATTTTGGTTGTTTAAGTACATATGCTATTGGAAATGTGTAGTATAAATGTTTACGTTGTCTTGTCCGTGTGGACTATTCTGCTGGACACTCGACAAATTCATTCTCATAAACTTGTTATAATGATCGTCACACCCGTGTGGACTATTTCGTTGGGTGTTGTACGTGCTATCTATTCACTATGTGTTTGTGTCTGCTGCATCTATGTGGACTACTCTGCCGAAAGCTGCGCATGTCCTGTTGTGTTGTGTGTCTCTAACAGAGTTGGGACTATTCCCTTTCGACATGAGACTCACTCTCACCCTCTCCCTTTGCAGTGAAAGAAACAAGTGACACTAAGCACTCACCAGGCACGCAAACCTCTTCGTTCAAAGACAAAGAAAACCACTCTCATGTGCTGACAAGCAAGAGCTAAGGAAAATATTTAAGATAATTGCAATTGGGCCATCACATCGGACAGGACTCCTACACCAAATAGTGTGAGGTCTAGTCGGGACTTCATACCAGGGAGATCCCCTGAATGTTGGTGGGTCCAGCACCGTCAACATTTCTAGTGCTAAAAGGAGGGCCAGATGACAAGTTGAGCCCGTTACATCTAGTTTGAATCTCTTACCAAATGGATCATACACAATTCGTGCTCCCAAGGTGTTTCTCTCATTCCTCCCTTAATCAACTATCAATCACCAATGATTTTCTCGATCAATTGTACTTGTTAAAGTTTGACGGGGTAACCAAGCACATTTATGATTTTCTTCATTTTTGCGAATCCCATGAAATCGATAGTGAAGAGCCTTGTTTGCATACTTTTCTTCCTCATCCTTGAAGGTCGTGCTAATCAGTGGTGTCATACCCTGCCACCTGAATCTGTCCATTCTCTTCTTACTCTCCTCAAGGAGCTTCATCAAGCCTTTGATAAGTATAACCACTAAGATGTCCATGAAATAATATCTCGTTTAAGAATGAAGGCTGGCGAATTAGTTGAGGACTTTGCTACCCGCTTTCTTCACCTCTGTCACGAAATTCCTGAACAATTTTTGGACCTTGACTTCGCGTGCCAAGAGTTGAAATGCTTGGTTCATGTTTCTCGACACGGTGAACCTCCTGATTTCCCTTCTTCCTCGACTATTGTGAATCATGAAGCCCCTCAGTTTGCATAGGAGCCCAACACCCCATCTATTCCTTGTCCTCCTCCCTTTCCGTTCTCGAAGTGGGTGCCCCCTCGAAGCAGTCACAAAACTGAGAAAATCTGCGTAGAGGGTGCCCCCTTGCGGTGGTCCCAAAGCTGAGAAATTTGTGCAGAGGGTGCCCCCTCGCAGCGGTCGCAAAGCTGAGAAATCTACGCAACATGTTCCCAACCCATCTTCTCAACTGTCTCCTGCTCCAATGGAGGAAATTCCAAAATGGCTTAGAAAGCCTATGGCAAAGACTCATTCCTCCATTCCTGTAATATCCCTTCCTAGGAATGATTCTCAAATACCAGCAAACGCCAACCAGAGAAACGTACAAGTGGTATAATAGCTGAAAAACTCACAGAGATGAAATAACGATAGTGCAGCAAACAACAATGTATATATGAAACATAAACAAATACTCAAGAAATGCTAAGCCATTTTATTGTACTGAGCAATAAAATGAGTACAGGAGGTGATCAGAAAGATGGCACCTCGACTTGCACAAGGCAAGTGAAGAAATACACTTAGAATAGCAAAGGAGTGGCCTCACACTGATCTGCATCCCAGCTGCTGGAAAACTGCCATGTTGTTAATGTTGCTGGAAATCGATGAGGATTTGGGGTTGTTCCCCTCCTCAGAAAAGGTTGAAACTCTGGAATCGGACACTACTCCGGAAACCCAGAAAAACCCAGAAAGCTTTCCTGGAATGGCCGACCCCCGCAAATCACCCCCTTGGGGTTCTGCACAGTCTCTCAAGGCTCTGCGCTGCCACTGAATGAAACCCTCCAGAAATCTACCTAAAACCTCTGCCAAAACCCTCCAATATGCAAGGGTTGATCCCTTGCTCAATCTCCCAGCACAAATTCTACTGCAAACCCTCAAGCCAGAACTCCTGCCAGAAAGAACTGCGTCATCCCTCTCAGTGTTGCGCAGTCCTCCAAGA
>APFE031027625.1:330211-360822 GCA_000404065.3 Pinus taeda | reverse complement strand
AAATTAAAAAATAAGAATACTTTTATATACATATGAGAAATTTATATAATATAAATAATATTACAAAGAACCATGATAGGTGCATCTTAACCAAGGATCCAAGCGAAGTGAGAAATCAAAGTGACTAACAATGATAGAGGAAAGATAATGCATGATTCTTTTAAGTTTATTATTATTGTATTTTCTTTAACATGATTAATCCAAAATATAGGTTGAATATTTTACAATCAATTATGTTTTTTGTTTGTTTGTTTTTTTAGATACTTTCTTAAATACAATACAATGAGATTGGGATCAAATTTAAGAGAGATAGAGGGGAGTAGAGAGTGACAAAGTTGGAGGGTGGAGAGAAAGAGAGAGAGAGAGAGCAATTGGGGGAGGGAGAGAGAGGGAGGTGAGAGAGATGGAAAGAGAGGAAGGAAGAGATAGGAGAGATGGAGGTGAGAAAGAGATAGGGGGGAGAGAAGGAGAGATGGAGGTGAGAGAGAGATAGGGGGAGAGAGAAGGAGAGAGGGAGAGAGAGATATGGAGTTGGAGGGGAGAGAGTGGGAGGAAAGAACAAAGACATAGAGAGATAGAGGTGGAGAGAGAGTGAAGGAGAGAGGAGAGAAGGGAAGAGAGAAAAGAGGATAGGAGAGAGATAGGGAGAGAAGGAGAAGAGAGAGAGAGGGAGACATAGATGGAGGGGAGAGAGAGAGAAGGAGAGAGGGAGGGAGATAGTGAAAAAACTAGAGGGAATAGAGAGGGAGAAAGTGATGGGGGGAAGAGATAGAGGGTGGTGGGAGATAAAGGGAGAGAGATAGAACTCAAGAGAGAGGAAGAGAGAGGGAGAGAGAGGGAGTTGGAGGGGGAGAGAAAGGGAGGAAAGAAGAAAGGGATAGATGGAGAAATGTGGAGAGAGAGGAGTGACAAGGGAGAGATGGAAAGAGAGTGAGTAAGAGAGGACAGTAGGAGTGAAGAGAGGGAGGGGAGAGAGAGAGAGGGAGTGAAGGGGAAGAGAAAGAGAGGGAGAGGAGAAGGGAGTGAGAGAGAGATAGATATGGAGAGAGAGTGTGTATATTTGGGGGATGAGATAGAGAGAGGAATAAGAAATATACACATAGATACAAATATAGATATTATATAACCAGCCTAGATCCATCAAAACCTTGGATCTATCAAACACAAAGAGGGATCAAACATCCTTGGATCAATCAAGCGCCAAGAGGGATCAAACATCTTGATCCATCTTAACATTTCCTCAAGTTTTGCAATCAAAACAGAGATTTGCACCTTAGGAGATTTGATCTCATCTTAACCTTTCCTCAAGTTTTGCACTCAAAAAAGAGGTTTGCACCTCTAGAGATTTGATTAGTGTTTGCTAGATCTGGAATAGGAGGATTTATCTAAAAAAAATGTCTGTAATTTTATTAATAAAAACAAACATACTATATAAAAAAATTGAATTTAGAAAATATTTATGTCTAGCATCTAACATCTAACTCCTACATATCTATAATGAAAATTACGATTTTTCCAAGGGGAAAAAAACTCCTACATATCTATAATGAAAATTACGATTCTTCCAAGGGGAAAAAAACTCCTACATATCTAGTGATTAAATAAAATATTGAAACAAAATTAAAAGAGGATAAATCTTTACCTATAAGGTGAATTGGTACGTTTTCTATTGATCTCTAGTGATACTTTTTCACTTGGTAATGTTATTTTAAGATTTTCCATTATTGATTTATATGTTTTCATGATACATTTGGTAAGGTATGATTGGTACCTTTTTTGTGTTTTATTTTTATTTTCATTTAACTAGTCATATTTTTGTATGAGATTTATTTTATTTCTATTTTTTTTTAATTGGTAATATCTTTATACAAGATTTGTTAAGATGCAAGTTAGTGCAATGGTTTAAAAACAACATTTTAAATTTAGTGAATTGCACATTCCAAAGTTTGGAAGAATGATTAAAATGAATTCAAGTATTCTATAACAAGTTCAAAAAGGTAAGACACGTAACAAGTTAATATGTAATAAGTCAATGTTTTCATATGAAATTTTTGGGAAACACTTTTATAGTTATCTTTATTGTGATTTATATTTTTGTATAAATAGTAATTTTACTATTGTGGACTAATTTATGATGAAGATAATTTGGTTATTGAAAAATGTGTATAACCATTCAAAAAACAAAAGTAAATTGAAATTATATGACTTCATGAATATGAGTCACTTTACGTGAATATAAAGGTTTATTATTACACTTGAGATATAATGAGGTTTATATAGTTAATTAAGGGAGGATAAATAAATATGGAAACTTATTTACTGCTACAAGGGTAAGGGAATATAGATATAACCAATGAATAGTTGTAATATGTGGGAAAATAAATTTTAGTAATTATTTTATGTATTGTTTGTTTTTTATACTTATCCTCATAATAAAATATTTTGATACTATTGATGAAAGTAACAACCTAACCATCATGTCATAGTTTGAAAATGCAATTCTAGTTGATATGAATGATGCGTTCAAATATAAAATGGATTCAAGATGATTGTTGAGCCTAACTCCTAATTAATGGTTATTTGATTTACTTGCTTGGAGGATGTTTCATTTTGAAGATGGGAAGAATGGCGATAAAATCCTAACCATGGACATTAAGAAAAGAACATCAAAGATAAAGTAACATACAATCATATAATATGTTAAACTGGCTGACGTAACAAGTGGTAGTAAAGAAATCATTAGTAGTTCATAATTCACTCAACTAATTCCTATTCGAGGATCCTGTAATCCCTAAGATCTCTACGAGATCTACACGTATTAATTATCCATCATATTCTCACATAGTTGAGAATATTTCACAACTGAACCCTCACACATAGATTTTCACTCAATCTATACAAAATTCATAGAAATAATTAAAAAAATCACCCCCTAAATCAACCGAATGTACAATAATATTCTGAGCAGGATGCTCTTGCATTAGACTCCCGATGTAGAAAAAATTCATAGACTCCTATCTATGAATTCTATCACTTTTCTACAGTAATGTGATAGCTATAAATCTGAATGACTTGTTACCTCCAAGATTCCAAAATTTGGTTTGCTGATGGTCCTTTAAAGGAATAACTTCTTCATGTAGTCTGGCATTAAATTCACAGAATAATATCTTCAAAGAATTATTAAACATGATTCTCAACTTTCCATACCTCATCATCCTCTATTTTGAAAAAATAGACTCATGAACTGCATGTGGAAACTTGAATACCCATTTTCTTGGTTTCAAAATTTTGAACGAGTTTCAAACTGGTTCTCCGTCTGCACCTATAGCTTTGCCAGGTAACTTTGTCGTGCTGAGATTAGCAAGAGCTAAATCTGAAAGTTCGCCATCATCATCACTCGAATTGTCAACAAAATTTTGTATATCTATAAAGCAATTTTCTCCACCATGCTCTAGAAGTAATTCCTCTTTGCTAATCACATCAACACAGTTGATGTTATCTATGGTGTCCTTTCCTCCTTTTGTTACAATTTTTCTGGTTTCAACTTCTTTGGCTTCTCTCTCTTCCTCTAATTGAGCTGCAAACTCAACTTCATGGAATGAAAAACAATCATCCCAATTTCCTTCAGGTTCACAAAAGACTTCTTGATCATAACAATGGTCATTAGCTGTCTCTATAGCAACAACTTCCTTATTTAGTACCATACCTGCAATCACAGGGAAACTATCAATTTTAAAAATATCAAACCTTTCGGTCTCTTTCGATGCTTCAAACACCAAATTCCCACCATGGAATTTCTGGGTTTCAGCAAATCCTCTTTGCTATGACTCAATTCTTATGAGACTCTCCTTCTCCAACAAATAAATATGTATTTGTTCAAGTTTGTTCATCAACATAGCATTCCATCTCTCTTGCAATAGATTCCACTTAACCCGTTTCCTTATTCTCCATCCATGTCTTCATCCTTCATTCTCTTTCTCTTGAAACCATTCTTATATTATATTCAATTCCACTCTCATCACGGCAATACTTATCCTACACTCTTCATGACTCATTTGAAATTTATTTGAACCTTTCCTAAGGTTCTCCATGTTCATTTTCACGAATTCTTCAAACTCAAATAAAAGAAAATATTTACCCCAACCAAATACTAAAACTGGCTCCTCTTTTTCCCTTTGCTTCCACTGTGCCTCTGATTTTCCTTGTCATATGCTTTCTTATCTTCCTAACAACTTAAACTTGTGAGCTACAATCAGCCTCTATAGTAACAAGTATCCTCCTTACTACACATGCCTCACCAAGCTTCTCTCCTCTAGCTTAGTCTTTTGACATCTCTCTGGTTCTCTTCTCTGGAACCATATGAACACTCCTTGCTCTAGGCTGCTACAAATCTTCCTCCTTCCTCTGCTATTACTTTGCACAAAAATTATATTGACAAATCTGCAATATAATCATACTTCACGCAGAATCTTCTTCTGCTCTAATACCACTTTGATGGGGTGAAGCTGTACAATTCTCATTCATCCGAAAATTTTAAATAAACTCACAGGAAATTAAAACCTCTATTGACCTTACCGATACACAAATTCGTAATTTAATTAAATTAAATTACATGTTTACCAAATTATCAGACCCCGATCGCTTTATCAAAACTCAAAACAAATTAATCTCAAGTATAAACTTTATCATGTCCGTAAACTTAATTAACCTGTGTGCACTTTTTGGAGCGATAACCATCGTATCTCGCTCATAAAAATGAATGGCTGTGATCAATCCAAAATTCGACTGGATCAAATCCTATTCCATAAAATATCGCGTTTGTTTTTTTATATTAAATCCCATGCACTTTTCGAAGCAATTATTGTCCGATATGAGATTTTCAAGTTAACGGTCATGATTAACTAAGTTATTAACTCATTTTTATAAATGATCGCATCCATTTTAGAATAATTGGCTGCGCTTGTTAGCACGTGATCACCATAGATCTAATGGATTTGTCTGATCAGACGGTTATGGCCTTTTCCCGGATTCCTCATGAATTAATTAGGGTTCCACCAAAAGTTAGCACTTTCGCTAAGTTTAGTCTATCTCCAAACTATATTCTCTGGGATTTCGAATACATCCATGCACAATATTCATGAGATACAAAGAGTTTTAGCCTACAATTAAAGAATGAAACCACATAATAAAAGATCACGCATAAACAAATTTGGAACGCAACACTCCTTTCATTCATAACAACAATTACATGTACATTCAGAACATCTCGTGCTCTGATCTAACACTCTAACATTTTCTAACACTCTGTTACACCTATAACACTCGATTTTTCACACTCCTCGCAGGCTTACATTTATAGCATAATTACATAATTATGGATTATATTAAATCCATGATTTTCTCCATATTTCACTCAACTAATTCCTATTCGAAGATCCTGTAATCCCTAAGATCCCTATGAGATCTACACATATTAATTATCCATGATATTCCTGCATAGTTGAGAATATTTCACAATTGAACCCTCACACATAGATTTTCACTCAATCTATACAAAATTCATAAAAATAATTAAAAACATCACCCCCTAAATCAACCAAATGTACAATAATATTCTGAGCAGGATGCTCCTGCATCATATCCACACACATCTATCTCCACTTCAAAGGGACATTACAAGCTCGGTAATGTTACAACTTATACTTGAATGATCTTCTTCTTTAACTTCTAAAAGGCCCTCTGTTGATCCTTTCTCCACTAAAAAATCTTACGAGTCACTGTTATGGTGTTGTTAAAAATAGAAACAATAAATTCCAATTTAATTTGTCCTTGAATTAAATTGAAATTCTATTCTCATAGCAACTTGTAATAGTTAATTAAGTTAAATTGACTTAATTGACTTAGGAAATTTGAGTTGGAAGTCTATCTAGAGTCATGTGGAGTGATCCCTAAGTTTTAGGGGCCCAAGTTGAGTTCTTTGGAGTTATAATTAGATAGCTCAGTCTAACTGAGTTATAGTCAGTTAAACCGGTTGTAACTGTTGGAGGAACTAGTAGAGGTCTAGTAGTGGAGTAGTGCAATATTGAATCACCAGTACCATACTAGTTAACTAAAGATTCACTCATAATGAATTCATGCAAGTCAGTTTAGATAAAGACCCAGTTGATATTATAGTTTATGGACAATTTAATATCAATTGTATAATGTTGTACAAATGGTGCATGCAATTAGTTGAGGAACTATGTTTGGATTACGCAGTTCTGGAGATTGGATTTCCCAATTAAATATGGGTTGAATACTCTAGGAATTGGGAAAGGAAGTAAGGGCTTGCAAGACAACAAAATTGGCTAAGTGTTGGCTTGAGCTAGCTTGTGAGGTAGAGAGTTAGATTGTATTAGTGCAGGAATTGTTCAAGACGAACAAGCATTATATTCTCTTCTCTGATCTTCTGGTTAATGCAATATAGATAGTCTGGGTTTTTAGAAGTTAATTTCCCCAGAGAAATATTGTGTTGTGCGATTTATATTCTTCCTCTTTCTGCTTATTGTTTTCATCGATCATTTTTGGTTTCCATTGAGAAGAGTATAGTAGATTATTGTCTTTTGTTTTAGAAAATCACATAAGTTGTTGACTCTACAAATAAATCTACATGGTATCAAGGCTGAACATAGTATAGAAGAGGAGATTTTTGAGTTTGGCGTGAAGGTGAAAATCGAAATTGCAAGTTCAAACTTCAGAAAAATAATGTGTCTTTCCATGGGTTGTGACTTGAGTATGTCTTGGAGAGTAGCTCAAATTACATAGCTTAGAAGGACATGATGGAGGCATTGTTGGAAGACAATGGCCTCAAGGAATTCATATATCATGACGTTCATAAGCCTCCAACATTGGATGCTAAAGATATGGCTTAATGAAGAAAGTGTTTGAAAAATCGAGAAGGATTGTCCTGGAGGGAGTTTGAGACCACATTGTCTCGAGTCTCCATCACAAGTATACTCCATACCCAATGTGGAAGGCATTGATTGACCTGTTTCAAAATAGAAGTGATCATAGGAAATTGGCACTTCAACACAAACTGAGAAAGATCAAGATGGCAAAGGGAAATTCTATTTTGAAGTACTTGACCAAGTTCACCCATTGTTGGGATGAGCTTGGAAATGTCAGGATTACTATTGCTGAGGATGATATGGTGAGCCTAGCTCTTCTAGAACTTCCCAAGAGTAGGCATAGTTATTAGGACTCTGTCAATGGGAGGGAGAAGCTACTAGATTGGGAACGATTGTGGTCAGATTTGGTATAGGAAGAGATTTAGAGGAATACCAGAGACAGATCCTCATCAGAGAATGCCGATGAGGAAAATTGTGTCTTAGTAGGTAAGGAAGAGAAAGTTAAGGGCGAGGCATCCCATTCCAAATCAAATTATTGTCATGGAGGAAAGAAGAAGGACATGTCGAAAATAAAGTGCTTGCATCACAATTCAAACTGGACTTTACCCTCATTGCATGACATATGGTGTCATCGATGATGGATAGTGTATGGTACCTAGACAGTGGAGATTCTTTCCGCATGAATGGTAACAAGGAGCTCTTCAATAACTTGGAGGAGACAGATCTCTAGATGCATATTGAGATGGGTGATGATGAGAGGTATAGTGCTACTGGGATTGGTAAAGTTACCTTTCAGAGGGAGTCGGGTTCTCCCCTCACTTTGCGAGATGTTATGTATGTTTCTCGTTTGAAGAATAACTTTGTATCTATTGCCATGTTGGAGGATAGAGGTTATGATGTGATCTTTGGTAAGGGAAACACGTTCCTTCATCACATAGCCATGGGACAGGTGAAGAGGATAGGGGTTCTAGTGAAGAATCTATACAATGTGGAGGTAGAATATTATGATGCCTTGAGCATGAAAGTAGAGAAGGTGCAGAGTCGAGACATCAGTGAGTTGTGGCATAGGAGTTTGGGTCACTTGTAGCATGATGCTTTGAAAATCATGCAACAAATTTCTACCGGTCTTCCCAAAGGTACACTAGAGCATGTTTCCACATGCAAAGGGTGTACCTTGGGACAACACACCAAATCTTCCTTTCACAACAAAGATAGTTGAGCACAAGCGATCCTCAATCTAGTCCATTTATATGTGTGTGGACTATTCTCGAAAATATCCACGACTAAGCACATGTATTATTTTATATTTTTTGATGATTTTTCTCGTAAATGTTGGATCTTCTTCATGCATAAGAAAGATCAAATTTTTGCAAATTTTTGTGAATTTAAATCATTGGTTGAGAAAGATACTCGCAAGAAGGTTAAATCTCTCAAGAGTGATAACAGTGGAGAGTATGTGTCGAATGAATTTAAAAAATTATGTGTGGCATAAGGCATTCGACGAGAGTTGACAACACCTCATAACCCACAGCATAATGGCGTGGTTAAAGGGAAGAAGAGAAGCATATTAGGGGCAGCACGAGTGATGTTTCATGATTATGGCCTACCATTACACTTGTGGGCCAATGCATGAAACATAATTATTTATTTGCAGAACAAAAGCCCTCATCGGATTCTCGAGATGAGTACACCGGAAGAGGCTTTTCGGGGAAGACACTAGATGTGGGTCACTTCAGGATTTTTGGTTCATCAATCTACTACCATGTAACCAAAGATGCATGAAAGAAGCTTGAGCCAATGGTAGAGTTGGGGATATTTGTGGGCTACACTGATACACGTCACAACAATCGGGTGTACCTACCAACCAATAGGATGCTAGTGGTTTGCAGGGATGTAAAATATGATGAGAAGGCCATGAGATGTTCCCTTGAGAGGGGGATTCATCTACATGTGGTTGAGGAGCTTTTGGCTCCAAAGGAGGAACCTCAAATTGATGTGGAGAAGTCACATGCAAAGGATCAAGGAGTGGAGACACCCACTCAGGAAGAGTCTTCCAGAGATGGGAGAAAGTGCAAAAGAGAGGTTGACTAGTTATTGCATGATGTGAGAGAGAATGTTGGAGCACCCAAATCATAGCGCAAGAAGAGGAGGTCACCTAAGAGGTACATGAGATACATGGCTCTTATGAGCAGATGTGTTGAGACAAAGGCATCTTCTTTTGAGGAGGTAGTACAAAAACCAATTTGGTTTGAAGTGATGGTTGAGGAGCATGACTCCATTGTTAGGAACAAGTTTTGGGATGTGACTCCAAGACTGGAGGACAAGTCAGTGGTGAGTTTGCGTTGGATTTACAAGGTAAAACAAGTATTGGATGATAGTGTGGATAAAACATAAAGCCAAGTTGGTGGCCTATGGATTTTCTCAGGCGGAGGGGATTGATTACGATGATACCTTTGCTCCTATTGCAAGGTACTCATCAATCAGATCTATTTTGGCATATTCAGTGTAGATGGGTTGGAAGATGCATCATATGGATGTAAAGACAACCTTCCTTAATGGAATGATTGAGGAAGAGGTGTGTATTGAGTAGCCTTAAGGTTTTGAGACCTTCGACCAAGATTCACATGTGTACCGACTCAAGTGAGCATTTTATGGGCTGAAGAAATCAACTTGTGCTTGGTACACTAGGATTGATAGCTACTTCACTGGGTTGGGCTTCACCAAAAGTGAAGAAGATGAAAACCTTTACCATATTGTGGTTGAAGGTAAATTTTTTATTATTGTCTTTTATGTCGATGATTTGATTATGACAGGTGATGACTATTACAAAGAGCATCTTGCAAGAGAGTTTGAAATGAAGGACTTGGGGTTTGTGCACTACTTTCTGGGCTGAAAGTATGGAAAAGTGATGGGGAAGGAGGAGAGAAGTAAATGTATGGAGACTCCTCTAGTAGGTAACTAGAGTAAGTAGGATGCTACTTGTCGTGAAGTAGTGGAAGCTACTATTTAAAGGAAGCTTATGGGTTCACTCATGTATTTGGTAAACACATGACTGGACATGTGCTATGCAGTTAACCAACTTAGTCAAACGATGGTTAAGCTGACCAACCTGTATTGGAAGAAAACCAAGCATGTGTTTAGATACCTCAACGACACTACTCATTATGGTTTATGGTACATACGGATAGAGAGAGTGAAGCTTTAAGGCTTCACCAATGTAGATTGGACAAGGAGTCCATCCAACAGGAAGATCACATTAGGAGGGATATTCATTATTGGGTCAATAACTGTTTCTTATTACAATGAGAAACAAAGACCAGTTGCACTCAGTTCAGAAGAGGTAGAGTAGATGGCTATTATTCCAGTAGCTTTTGAGGCCATTTAGATGAGGAATAATTTGGTTGGTTTGTTTGGTTAGCAGATGGGTCCAACTATGATTTACTTTGACAATCATAATTATATCAAACTGTCTAAAAATCCAATTTTTCATGATCGGTCCAAGCATATTTATATCTGGTATCATCATCTTCGAGATTATGTGCAGAGGAGAATTATGTTGTTGGAGTACATTCCCACAAAGGAGTAGGATTCAAATATTTTGACAAAGGCATTGTGATGATGAAAATTCAAGTTTCATAGAGACAAAATCAAGGTAGCTAATAATCCCTTTCTTGTTGATATGGAGTGTTAAAAATAGCTACAAGAAATTCCAATTTAATTTGTCCTTGAATTAAATTGTGAATTAAATCAACATTCTATTCTTAGAGCAACTTGTAATAGTTAATTAAGTTAAATTGACTTATTTGACCTAGGAAATTCGAGTTGGAAGTATATCTAGAGTCATGTATACTGATCCCTAAGTTTTAGGGACCTAGGTTGAGTTCTTTGGAGTTGTAATTAGATAACTCAGTCTAACTGAGTTATAGTCAGACCTAGGTTGAGTTCTTTGGAGTTGTAATTAGATAAATCAGTCTAACTGAGTTATAGTCAGTTAAACTAGTTCTAACTATTGGAGGAACTAGAAGAGGTCTAGTAGTGGAGTAGTGCGCTAGTGCATCACAAGCACCACACCATTTAACTGAAGATTTAATGATAAATAATTCATGCATGTCAGTTCAGATGAAGACCCAGTTGAGATTAGAGTTCAAGGACAGTGTACTATCAGTTGTATAATTTTCTGAGATGTACAGATGGTGCATGCAATCAGTTGAGAACCTATGTTTGGATTGCACAATTATGGAGAGTGGATTTCCAAATTAAATATGGGTTGATTCCTCTAGGAATTGCGCAAGGAAGTAGGGGCTTGAAAGGCAATAAAATTGGCTAAGTGTTGGCTTGAGTTGGCTTGTAAGGCAGAGAGTTTGATTGTACTAGTGTAGGAATTGTTTAAGATCAACAAACATTGTATTTTCTTCTTAGATCTTCTAGTTAATGGAATATAGATCTTCTTCCTCTTTCTACTTATTATTTTCATCGATCATTCTTGGTTTCTGTTGAGAAGAGTAGAGTAGATTTGTGTCTTGTGTTTTAGCAAATCACATAAGTTATTGAATCTACAAAAATATATACAGGTGTGGAGTGGTGTTGAACTGTTGAAAATGAGGCTATGAATTTCCTCAATTATTGTGTTTCCCTAATGAAACTCCTGACCTAAAAAAATTAGTAGGCATCAACCACATCATGATGTCATCCATATTAGAAGGATACATCTTCATCTCTCATCCACTTATCGCATACCCTATATACACCAAATATTGTTGAGAAAAATCACATTTCATTAGAATTATAGTAGTTAATGCTTCTTTAATGTCTCTAGTACCTACATCAATTGTGATACGTGCTCCTCCGAGGTAGCATTGTATACCAATATATCATCCAAATAGATAATAAAAAATGAATCTATAAAAGGGCTCCATATATTATGCATTTACCTCATAAATAATTTGGTGCATTGCATAAGCCAAATGACATGACTAACCACTAAAAGAAACCTTTCCTAGTTTTGAAGGGGGTCTTATAGGTATCCTCTTCTTTGAATCGAACCTAGTGACATACAGACTTTAGGTCCAATTTGTTGAAGTAGTTTCCTTGTTGCAACTAATCAAACAAATCATTTATCTTAAGTGGGGGTACCTATTCTTGATATTAATTTTGTTTAATTCCCTATAATCAATGCATATCTGACAAGCCCCATCCTTCCTTGGCACAATGATTATGGGTGACCTACATGGAGAGATGCTTGGTTGAATCACACCTTGCTCCGATCATTGTTGCATCTTTTTCATCACCTCACTTTCTTATATAATAAACTACCTATACATCCCAATGTTTGGCGATGGGGATTCTGACAATAGTTGGATCTCGTGCTCCACTTCTCTCTTGGGAAGTATCCCTTTCGGCTCTTGGAACACATATTTGTATGCATGTAGAAACTCTTTTAATTACTATTTATATTTCTTAGTTCACCCTTTTAGGGATGAATTTGCTCTTAGTAAGTCTTTTGAAGACTTTTTTTCTCTTTAAAGTAGAAAAACATATGCCTTGATATAATTGATCAATTACTTGGCTTAATTAGCACTTAACAGTGAAATTTTGGACTTTTCATTGTGTGCATTAACGAAGGATGGTTTTCCATCCTTGATGAGGTAGTACTAATTGGATCTTTGCATGAGGATTGCATCTCACATGTACATATAGGGACTTCCAAAACTCACTCCAAATATATCACTGGAACAACATCTAGTTCTACTTCATCAATGAAATTAGCATTGATACCAAATCTAATTTTGCATTATTTTGTTACCTTTATTTATGCATCCTTATTTAACCATCCCAATGGATATGGGCTCGGATGATCAAAAACTTCCAATATGAATTTGTTGACCAATTCTGTTGCAATGAGATTTTCTTGTGATCTTGAGTCAAATAGGGCATCAATCTTTGTCTTCTTGACCTATATCTTTGTATGGAAGAGTATGGTTATTTTTCTCTCTTCTTGTTGCTTAAGGATACTCAGATTAACCTCCTTCTACCCTGATATATAGACAATGTTCTCATCCACGTATGAGTTTCTTTCAACCTAGTTACTCGAATAAGTGGCCATGAGATTCTTCTTCTCTGCATCTTTATTTTTTTCCTTTGGGTTAAGTTTCAAATGTAATTTCCAACACATCTCCTCTATATGATAGTCAATGTTACAATAGTCACAATGTTTGCTGGTATCTTTGCATTGGTGTGTTGTTGTTACCATCCTTTTATCTTTTCCCCCTTTTGACTTCTTCTCCCCCTCCTTAGAAGCATTCTAGTGCTCCTTTTGCTTTGACCCACTTGATTACTATGTCTTTTGGCCTATGTTATCTAGGTATTGTGCCTATAAAGAAGTCTCATCCATTGATCCAGGTTTGAATTACATCACTTTCGTATGTAGATGACTATGTAGACCCCTCAGATACTTGAGGAGTATGTCTCAGTTCTTTGGGAAGATACCCAGAATTATGGCCATCTTTCTAAACTCTGTGGTGACTCTTGTACACTCTACTCCTATTTTTTTTTAGAGTAATGCCACTGGATCCACTGGTCCTCTACATACTTGATAGGGTAACATTGTGACTTTATAAGGGTTTTGAAATCCTCCAACTTAGTCACTCAAGGATATCCCTTAAACCTCAAAGTCTTCGTGTGTATTTCCCACTAGTTTAGGGCATGGCCCTATAATTTCATCCAAGAAAATAAAATATTTTTTTCTTCCTCTATATGACAAACACTATGTAAACTTCTAATTGTTTCCACCAATAATTTAGCTATGGAGTGTTAATATCACATTAATACAACTTGATGTAAACCTTCACTTCCATTTTGAATGCGGTTTGTGAATGGTTCACAACACATAAAATGGGTAATCTTTTTCATATTCCTTCTTCGACTCCTTCTCTATTTCTTCCCCATTATCTTGATCCCCTCTTTGATTAGACCTCTTCATTAGAACCCCCATCTTATCTGAACAACCTGATCTTATTGGTTAGGGTTGCCATGAGGAGGCTCACATTATGGTTTATATTTGCAACTTGTGCTTCTAGCCACATAAACCTCTCCTCTATGGGATCATGAGGGTTATTCATAGATTCATTAACCATGACTGGGTTTTATGACTTTCGACTTAAATGAGTTGGATCCCCTACAACTCCCCATGATATTCCCAAACAAAATTGCTCTTATACCAATATGATATATAATTTTTTGTTGATATTCCATTGGACAGTTCATCACAATAGATCCAATAAAATTAAGCTTAAAATATAAAATATACACTACGAGGGTTTATTTCTCCTTAGATTTATGGATATGTTAGTTGTTTTTTATTGTTTATGCATGAAAGTTATCATTATGCACAGAATAGAGAACAAAGTTCATAAAAAATCAAAATCAACAAATCAAGACAACATATACTTTGGGAAACCATTTTGAAGAAAACACAACTAGAAGATGAAGTTGCTTTTCTCTCTTTCTCTGAATGGAAAATGAATGAAAGTACAAAGAAGTGAGTCCTATGGCCTATGTGATGCTATATCACATAAATCATCTATGTTTTCTCTCTCCCTATCCCTCATATCTACTTTTTCTCATCTATGGAGCAAAATTCCTTCAAATAGAATGGAACACGTTTTCCTCCCAGTGGCCTAGTTATAACACAACCTAAAAACCTCCTAATCGTTAGGTTTGACTCCCTCAATTCTTAACTAGAGCTACAATATGGAATCTTGTAGAGTATTCTTCATGATCACATGGATATCCCTTGTTCCATGAATAATGAATGCTGACATGGCTTCCTCTCGAATTATGGTGGTCAAAATATGAATGTCAACTTTCGAGTCATATAACGTTTTCATACATATTCCAATTCAGGAGATTCTTGCACCATTTTCAAGGTCTTTCCATGTAAACTAGAAGAAATGGGTACAACACTAAAGTGGAAAAAAATTAACCCCACCCAAAAATGTTTTTTGATACCTCAAAATACTCCTAGAAGGTTTTACATCCCAATTTTCCGAATTAGGTCCCACCAGTAAATATGGTCTTGTGAGTTGATTCCTCCACTTTTTCCACTCTGAAAGCATTGAGATGTATGCGAAAAGTATAATTATCCAATCCTAATGATATAGTTACAAAATAGAGGTTCAAAATGGGGTGTTACAAGCATTAGTCTTGTGAAAATGATATAAATTCTATGCTATCACTTACTTATTACCCCTATTTTGTCCTAGCCAAAATTATGAGTAAAAAGAATAAGCACAAGATAATATTTTATATTAAAAAAGTGGAACTTTAAATCAAGAAGGTGGACCATAATATTGTTGTTTTGACCAAGAAGATAATAATTTTGTAGTTTGCAACACATAAAGTGTAAGTACGCATTGACTTTGACACCTCTCTTTATGCATAATGCAAAACACTATGGAGCCTTATATTTATTTTTGTATAAGATGTAGAGTCTTAAATGGTACATCTTAATATTTTTGTTACTTGTAAAAAATTTTGCCAGTTAAGTAGGTAATAGATTATGGATTATAGCTATATTCTTATGTTCTTGGTCTCTTTTCCATTGGTAGACCAAATAGTTTATATATAATCTCAGCTTTTCTTAATACAATATGATAACTAGTTTACCAAAATACTCTACATTAAAAATAGAATATTGTGTGCATTGAGTTTATTAATAATACTCTTCAAAACAAACAAGTTGCATTTATTTAAGCAAATAATTGTATTCTAAAGGTGGATGTGAGTTACATTATATATTGATATTAAATGACCTAGAATAAAATACAAATAGAAATATGAGAAACATAATATAGAAAGAACCAAAAATAATAAAAAAATTAAAAACTTATGTGATACCAATATGAATATAATATAAAAATGAAATACTATTGAATATTTAAAAATAAAAAAGTGAATATAGTAAATGACAATATATAAACACATTAGTTATAGGAAAATATGGTATAAAAGCATTATCTATAGAAAAATTGTTTTGTGTGCACTAATGCAATTAAGGTAGATCCATCTTAAGTGCATATCTATTATGCTTGAGAGTGCTTTAACTATAAATATTTTTTGAACTTTTCTAATCTAGAAAATGTTGTCATATCTAAGGAATGGATGACCTCCTCAAATGATAGATTTGGAATTAAGATGGACTTGAGAGTGCTTTAACTATAAACCTTTTTTGAATTTTTTAATCTAGGAAAGATTGTCACATCTAGGGAATGGATGCCCCTAGTCAAATGATAGATTTGGAATTAAGATGGATATTGGTTAAAAAAATTTCATTGTGTGTTGTTAGACATGAAGATGTGTAACTCCTTTTGTGCTCACAAACTTAAGAGCCATTATATTCTTAGCACTTTATATGAACAAAATAGAAAAGGTAAAACTTAATAAGTAACATCTATATTCTCTTCATCATAGCATTACTTTTAGTACTAAAATTAGATTCATTTGAATACAAAAGTATGACTTTGTTCCTATCACCTATCTTATTTTTTAGTACACACATATTAGCAATGGTCTATTTTAATCATGAATTTATTGAGTATAAAGGGTGATTAAATGATTAAAGTACATATAATTAGAGGTCCAATATTGTGAGTGACTACTACTATCTTAATCTTGGATTTATCAAGTATCAATAGGGATCAAATCACTATTTTAGTACACACATATTAGCAATAGTCCATTTTAATCATGAATTTAAGTATAGAGGGTGATTAAATGATTAAAGTACATATAATTAGAGTCCCAATATTGTGAGTAAATACTAATATCCGAATCTTGGATTTATCAAATATCAATAAGAGTCAAATCACTAAATGTGTAAATAGGCAAATGTCCAATATTAAAAATTAAACTACTATTGAATAAACACACAAACACTAACAAATATTTATCTTAATCTTAAACTTATCAAACATTGAGAGATAAAAAAAACCATTAAAAATACAACAACTATTCAAGTAATTTTAATCAAACAAATTTATCCCTTAATAAATCCAAAATTATAATATATATATATATATAAGATATATATATATTATATTATTTTCCCACTCACTTACTTAAATTGGTTATCGTTACCCATGCAACATTTCTTCATGTTTTTTGAAAGTAAAAAATGTTTGGTTATTTTCTGTTTCAAACTATAAGATAAACGATGACTTGTAAACTACATTACATCAGTATTAGAATGGCCCATCAATAATACCATCTAAAATCTTTGTGGGGAAATATTAGCGTGGGCCATCACATAAAGCTTTGGCACCAATCACAACCCAATGGAAGCATCGTGTAAGAGGAACGGAGGTTTTGTACGTAACAGTAACAATGACCATAGTACAAACCCATGTTTGATGTTTGTAAGCACACTTGACAGATAATAATGACAACATACTTAGACCAACGACAACGAGCATTACTGTATTTGGTTGTAAGGATCGGAAGCGACACATGATAGCCAAAGAGCTCTCGATAAGATTGAACAAGATATGTATAGTCGGCCCTATTTCAGATAATATTACGCGGTGGAGAAACTTACGCGAAAGTTGTCATTGTAGAATCAGAAAAGATGGCCGTATAAGTGTAATTACATTAAAAATATTCAAATAAGATAGCCTATTATTATTAATATAATTACATTAAAAATATTAATATAGTTGATATAGTATAAGATTTTTATAAATATAATAAAAAACTTATTACAATATTAGGAAGGTTTTACTAATACACATATTTAACTATTTAACTATATATAATTTTTTTATAAATGAATGTTATAAAATATAATGAGGAACTTATCATTAAGGAACTTATTAGAATTGAAATAATCTCAAATTTCTAAAAAATTAAAAAGATAGAAAGCCACAAGAATCTAATTTTTTAAATCTATTAAAAATAATAAACCATTTTGTTAAATAAAATTTGTTTATATATAAATGAATGTTGTAAATAATAAAAAATATGTTAATATGGAGGAACTTATTAAAATTGGAATAATCTCAAATCCCTAGAAAGCAATATATTTTAAATTTATTAAAAGTCAATGCAATCTAAAAAACTTTTTAATAAGTTACTAACTTATAAGAATTAAGCCTAAACATATACTGAATCAATCTAAACTGACCATTAAAAATATTTTAAAAAATCAACCAATCTCTAAATTGAAATAAAAAAATTTTGTCTAATATTTTGAGTTGGTAAACTTTAATCACTGAGTCTTAGAAGAGTAAATAACATAACAAATGTATAGCGATAGTTCAATCTATAGTACAGCAGATCCCAAAGCCTTTATATACTCTCAGACCGCATTAATATCATTCTACATGGTGTTTAGAATTTGTCTTGTGATCTCGAGAAGGTTGGGTAAGCATATGGAAGATTCAAATTGATCGAATGCACATTGTTCTTCATGTTAGTTGGTGTGTTTATAATTTTATAATGATGTAAGTGTTCTGAGTTGTAAGCTGTCAGCTTTTAGTAGCATTGTTATTGCTGGAACAGTTTTTTTTATTAATGAACATTTTTCTATGTATTTTTACAATATGGTGAATAACATAAAATTCTTACTATGCTCGTTGCATTTATATTTCTTGTAATCTCTAGCGAGTTGCTGTTTTTCATCCTCTATGTAAATGTTGCGAACTATAAGGTCATGTAAAATTGAGCAGTGTAAAAACTTTTTGAAAGAAAGAGGGTGCAACCTCGTGCATGGAGCATTTTTTAAGGAGTCCCGCGGGTTGGGTAGACGTAACAACAGTAGATGTTATGCAAAGTCAGGTGGCAGAAACTGCTATTGAGACTTTGAGCGTAATACGTAAGCAATACACTGTTGTTCCTGCCACCTTAAATAATTACACTTCCTGTTTACCATTTATTTCATTTTAACGTCGTCTTAATGGTGGGCCCGTTATGATTGCACACCAGAAAACAACCTAAAGGTGACAAGTGGAAGCGTTAATAGGTTTAACATGACATTAGGGTTTCTGGCAGCGTAAACCTACCGCAAGATGTGTGTGTTACTGTTCTCCACAGTGATCACTGGCCAGAGACTGATTTTCGTCTTTTATAAATAGTCAAAACATCTGTAATAATGCAGTTGTCGCAAGGATCCACTTATTTAGTCGAATTTGGCATGAAGTTTTATACAAATTATAGAAAAAACTAAAAAAAAATGAAATATTTTTTGGATTAAAATTTTATATTTATTTAATTTTAAATTAAATATTAAATTTTAATAGGTAAATTTTCATAGTTAATAGCTTTTTCTGTGCCCTATTTGAGGTGTTTTACTTTTCAGGCCAACATTTCAGCCATTTCCAAGCGCAGAAAGGTAAGAATGAAGATATTAAGAGGGATTAGAAATTTTATATTTATTATTTTAAATTAAATATTAATTTTTAATAGGTAAATTTTCATAGTTAATAGCTTTTTCTGTGCTCTATTTTGAGGTGTTTTACTTTTGAGGCCAACATTTCTAGCCATTTCCAAGCGCAGAAAGGTAAGAAATGAAGGATACTAAGAGGGATAGAAAGTTAAGAATCAAGATTAAAAATGCAAAACCAAAGAAAATATAAGAGCAAAAAGAAAGAAAAAGATTTTTGATGATTTAATAATGGTTAATCAGTAATAAATATATATTAATTTGAGATAATTATAATTAAAATAAAATAAAACAGTGAAATTATAAGATTTTGAATAAAATGATTCATTTCAATGTTTCTAACATCATTCTTGTATTTTATTTTAATTATAGTTATTATTTATTAACTACTATTAAATTCACTTTCTGACCATATTCTTTTTCCATTTAATGTTGCTCTTGCATTTTTAGTATCTTTATTTTAACTTTAATAAAAAATTGAAATTTTATATAATTTGTATCAATTTTCTAAACAAGTTTACACATTATTCTAGAAAATGTTTTCAATATCATGATCAAA
The DNA here is from genome assembly GCA_000404065.3 of Pinus taeda. Classification (NCBI taxonomy): domain Eukaryota; kingdom Viridiplantae; phylum Streptophyta; class Pinopsida; order Pinales; family Pinaceae; genus Pinus; species Pinus taeda. The sequence continues at coordinate 340,943 of APFE031027625.1, read as the reverse complement.
TTTATCATATTAAAAAATGTATATAAAATGACATTTTCATAAGAATTCAAAGATACAATTTTAAGTATGACTATGATTTTTTGTTGTTTACAATAAATTTTTGAATGCATAATAGATTCAACACCCTAAAGAACCCATTGACACCCTAAAAAACTTAGTGTGGCACTCGAATTTTACATATTAAACAGCTTAAACTCAAGTTTTTAAAAATCTTTAATAAATTATGGTTAAAATTAACTAGAATTTCATCTATTAGTTAAACTATCCATTCAATAATAAAAATAATAATACTAATAATAATAATAATAAATAAAAATCAATTATCATAATAATACTAATAATAATATAATAATATAATTTTCTTAAATTAATAATTAAATATAATAATAGTTAAATCAAATTCATCCTATTAAAAAAATAACAAATATTTAAAAAACCACTCATGAGAGATATCAACACTCTCATGAGAGATATCAAACAATTTGAGTAATCCAAAAATATTATCAATATTTTAAAATATCATTTAAACAATTTATATATAAGATATTTTTCTTTGGGATTCAATTAGGTTAAGTAAGTCATTCATCTATGACCATTTCCCCATTTCCATGAGAGGTAGTGGTAACTGAATAATTTCTCACGATTTTTGAAGAGTCCACATAGCACTCATTGCATGTAAGTCATTCATCTATGATTATTTCCATCGGGGGTAGTTGTAATTGACGAATTTCTCATGATTTTTGAATAGTCCACGTAGCACTCATTGCATGTAAGTCATTCAACTATGATCATTTCCATAAGAGGTAGTCGTAATTGACTAGTTTCTCATGATTTTTGAATAGCCCACTTAGCACTCATTGCATCGGGTGATGCTCACAAGGGTGAAGAAGTGGGATTGAAACTAGTGAAATGAATTACATAGCGTCAATCATCACTTCCGTGGCTTGCACCCGGTAACTAGGACTTCCCATGAGGTCACCCAACCCAGATCGCATATGGCTCAAGCACGCTTAACTATGGAGTTTTCCCCCATAATCAAGCCCACTTAGCTTGCTACCCTTTTTCAAAACCATAGCAAGTATTGTGCCTCATGAACCATTCAAGTAGAGCTCCCTTCACTCTTTTTGTATTTAAGTATTGAGGGGCTTCCGCAGTACATTATATTATATTCAACTTCGTTAAGTAAGTCATTCATCTATGATTGTTTCCATGAGAGGTAGTCGTAATTGACTAATTTCTCATGATTTTTGAAAAGTCCACTTAGCACTCATTGCATCAGATGATGCTCATAGGGGTGACGAAGTCGTATTGAAACTAGTGAAATGAATCACATAATGTCAATAATCACTTTTAGGGCTTTCACCTGGTAACCAGTACTTCCTGGGAGGTCACCCATCCCAAATTGCCTCTGGCTCAAGTGCACTTAAATTTGGAGTTTTCCCCCACAATCAAACCCACTTCGCTTGCTACCCCATTTGCAAAACCTTAGCAAGTATTTTGCCTCATTTCACTAGTTTCAATCCCACTTCTTCAACCCTATGAGCATCACCCAATGCAATGAGTGCTAAGTGGACTATTAAAAAATCATGAGAAATTAGTCTGACTACCTCTCATGAAAATGGTGATAGATGAATGATTTACTAAATAGTGTGTATATATATATATATATATATATATATATATATATATATATATATATATATATATATATATATATATATATAATTGATTGTTTTGAGCTATTTTAAATAAATAAAATTGTTAATATTTATTTTTATAAATATTTTAACGCAATAGGTTTTTATATATTGTATTTTAAAGTGAAAATTTGAAATAAATCTATAAAACACTTAAAATTTCTAATGATATATCATTTATATAAAAGGGTTTCGATAAAGAATTTCAATTTATGATAACTCTATTTATGGGGTTCCAATGTTCATGGGTTTCTGATTTTCTCTTCAAGGAAAATTACAAAAGTAATGGTTTTAGGAGATTCAAATATTATTATCCAAGGTATGTAAGAGCACAAAATAAATACCTATTTCATCATGGATTGAAATTTTACAAAATATTGGTGCTAATTGGGTACTCTCATGAAGAGGAGAGCCCCAAAAGTGGTGGTGGGATATCAAGAATGTGTGCATGTCCATTGGAGTGTGCATGTGTTCCTAGGTATCGAGAATCGGTAAAGCGTGAGCTTCCAACTAAGACACCAACTCTTCATGGAAAAAATGTTAGGCATAACCCAACATTAGTTATCAATCAATCTAAAGAATTGACTAAGCCCCTCCCCAACATCCTCTAATTATGGATGAAATTATTGAAACCCAAATGACAATAGAAACATTGACTTGTACCCTAGTGCATTGTGGCAGCTTGGTAGTGTTGTTGTGCTAGGATTTACTAGTAGTTGATGTTGTAGGAGCGGTTGGCCCATTCAAATCCATTTTGACCAACAGAAGCAACACAAAGGCTCACATGAGCCTCAAATATGTTCTAGTTATGAACAAACTTTCTATGGGCAGATGGAGTGCAGTAGGCAATTAATATTTTTATGGAGGAGGTTATTGTCTTGATCATATTACATTCTTTACTATATATATATTATATATATATATATATAATATAATATATATTATTATATTATTTAGATTTATTGTTGTTTCCTTTATCTATTAATTCTATGTTATTTGCAGTTGTTGTTCCCTGATATCTCTCATCCCACCCCTACATATGTATCTCTACTAGTTTTGGCCACTTTTGTTGCAATGGATGTTTCTTTCTCATTTAGTGTACCACATATTCAGACACGTTGAATTAAAATGATCCCTCCTTGCAAAACTTTTTATATTATTTTTTTCCATATCATAGATTATTGTAGTTTGGGTATAATTGTAGTGTTTGCTTAATGTTCTTATAGATTGTGATGACACTAGGTGAGGATCTGGGTCCACTTCAGATGAACATATAATCCCCTTTTAAAGTATCATATGTGAATTTAAATTTTGTTTAAATGCTTATTTCATTATCTTATTTTTCTTAACTAATAAAATTATGATAAATGTGTCTGTATGTTTCTTTTTTTCCTAGTTTTCCACTCTATCCCCTACATATCATTCACTACTATCCACTATTCCCCCATAAGTTATCTATCAATATTATCGCATACGCCAAATTTTTGGTATCCATCCTACCTCAAATGGGGAATTTCCATCATTAATACAACCCATGGGTGTTGATCATCACCTACATCCACCACATTTTCCATCCTATCTGCCCACAAAAGTTGCATACATATACCATCTAGTAGCACCCCACATTTTCACTATTTCCATTCTATCCCCAGGGGTTTATCCACATTGTTCCCATGCAACCCCATAACCATCAACCCATGACAACAATTTAGTGGATGCAACAATAGAGGTTTCCTATGGTCAAGTTATGTAGGTAACTACTCCATCCGCTAGTGAATCTCCATCCTTGGGAGAAGGATTGCAATATCCCTTTTATTTAATTTACTAAAAATTGAAGGGTTTGCTACAAAAGAATTTATGACACAAATTTTTACTTGAAAACGCCATAAATTTCACCCGTAAATTATACAATGGAAAATCACCAACAATTATATCATAGTGTAAGATCATAAATTTTATTCGAGGAGTTCCTTGGAGGAATTGTTTACGTGAATTTTTGAGACAAAACTTGACAATATTCTTCAAGATATTGTTTTCCAAATTACAGTGAAAATTTGGCCTAGTTGCTAAGGGTGTGCAATACGACCCAAAAAAACTCAATTTTTGTTTAGATGTTGTGTAACCCTAATATGACTTCCTTGTCTACAATTTTAGCTTGCAATCAACATATTACTTCATAATTTGGATGGCTTCAATACACTAATAATATTGGCCCCTTTTTGACCCTCGCCCACTTATGATTTCATCCCTCTTTTTCCTCAATAATTTGGCCCTCTCCTAATGAGTGATTTGCATTAACAACTCAATTTGGGAAAATTCAGCCTCAACTAAATTGAAAATCTATCCTCACAATAATGCCTCTGCCTTCATACAAAATATCCCACAAATTCAGCCTATAAAAAAAGACAACACGACCCTAAAAAATTAGGGTTTCAACCCAAATTTTTTTATGGATTCGACTCCATTAAATCCATTATTTTGGATGCCATGACTCAATAAAAACTAGCTAGCTTTTGCATTAGTAAATTCAACCTAATTCTACCCTCCACAAATTAGGGTTTTCAGCTTGCAATTCGATGAGTTAAATCCATAAACTCGACCCTGATAATCAGCCTTAGCAAATTTTTTTCTTGGTCATGATAATATGTCCCCTCTTCTTCTACCAATTCAGCCTAGATAATGCAATAATTTCGGCTTAGCTACCACTCATAACTTAACCTCAACAATCTAGCAATCTCAAACTCTACAAATGGATAATTTTGATTTCCATCAGAATGAATCTATCCCACTACACAATAAAATGGGTAATCATCCTCCAAAATCAATGCGATCAACCTACAACACGATATTGGCTAGGGTGTGTCTTTCAACACTGAAATTGGAAAGCATTAGGATTTCCCCTTTACTTAGTAGCTCATACAACTCCTTATCAATTTCTTTAATAATCTCTTCTCATGTCCTCCTTTAATATCCTTATCCCTTTTAATAATAATTTCCTCCTCTAAGAACCATGGGTAATACCATGGGTTACTTAATTTCGTGAAAGTGACTTTTTACCCTTTTTATTTAATTATTATCTCTTATTATGGTGACCCCTTTATTTATCCTATCAACATCACATGGGATCTAGATAGGCTAAGACTCTGTTAATTTGGTAGCTCAGTGACAAATTCCAGTCATGGGACTATATTCCTATTTTTGAGAGGACCAATTTTGATCTTTTAAGCACTTGATCTGGAAAATGGACAATGTATTTTTTTAATTGAATCCCACATGTGCAGAAAAGGACAGGTCGATCCTCAAGAGAAATTGGACACCCTCTGATGGCTATAAATACAAGTCAAGTGACGCTCATTTTGACATCAGCGTGATCATTCTTCTTTCTTGAATTGGCTTGCACAGGTATGAGGTGGTCCATGGAGATTGGTTTTTATAGGTCCAAAATTGCAGAGTATGAAGCTCTCACGTGAGAGATAGGGTTTTGGTTTCTAGGAAATGGGATGAAATAGGAATTTTTTGGTTGGAACCATAGGAATGGAGGCTCATTCATGTGGTTGGAGGGTTTGAGTCACATGCACATACATGCTATGTGTGAGGTTGGAAACTAGGTTTATTTTGTAGTTGACCGTAGTTGACCACACAATTTGGTAGTTGACAATAGACAATGGAAGTTGGCTATAGGCTTCTGAATCAAGGTTTTTATTATTAGAATTGATGGGTTCATCTATTGGATGTTAACAAGTTGATTTTTATAGATAGCGTTGTGGTTGAAGATATGGATTATTGCACTCTCTTTTTTGAACATTTTCTGACAACCTAATAAGAAGAAGAATTTGAAAGGTTTTTCCTCGTAGTGGGTTTTTCCCTGGTCTCCAACCAATCCTAATGTCTCTATGTGTGAATTCTGTAAAAATTTCTTGTAGATTCAAACTGTTAATTGTAATTTACTAAAACAATTGACTTGAATCTACTCTACTCATCAACGGAAATAATTAAACAATCGAGAAATCACGAAGCATACAAAAGAAATCATTCAATCAACACATTACATAATGATTTATTGGGTAAATCCATAGCTAGAAACCCCTACTATATATATATTGCATTAGTCAGAAAACATGAGAAGATTACAATGCTTTTCTCAAGCCTGAACAACCTCTGCACTATCTCTATCTGTCTCATAGCTCCCTAGACAAGCCCAAGCCAATACTTAACCAATTTATCGCTTGCCCAGTTCCTTAGTTCCTTGCGTTGTTTCCTTGGGAATTATCCTCCTATTAATTAGGGAAATTTCTCAAAGGAATTGTGCAATCCATCGTAGGCCTTCCTCTAGATATATGCACCACCTATACAATTCAGATGATTATACAACTAATACTACATTGTCCCTGAACTCCAATATCAACAGGGTAACTCTCAAATATAATATGCATGAGTTATTTATGAGTGAATCATGATTTAACTGGTTGATCAATGTAGACAACACCACACTATTAGACCTCCCACTAGTTCTTCTAACAATTGGAACTAGTTTAACCGACCTCAACTCAGTTATACTAAATTAATTAAGAACAACTCAAAATAAACTCAAACAGGGATCCTATAATGTAGGAGACACTCTACATGACTCAAGTTAGACCCCCAAATCGAATTAGCTGAGCCAACTAAGTCAAATTAACTTAGTTAACTAATACAAGTTGTCAAGAGATGTGGAATTAAAATTTTAATCCTAATTTAAATCAAGGACAAAATTAAAATAAGATTTTCTTGTTTCATTTTCAACACTTCCTCTCAATAAGAAAGGTATTATTTTCTACCCCGATCTTGCCTTTATAAAACTCAAATTTGCATCTTAACAATGCCTTTGTCAAAATACCTCCATATTGTTTTTTGTAGGAATGTACTCTAAGAACATGATTCTCCTCTGCTCACAATCTCGTAGATGGTGGTATCAGATGCTGATATGCTTGGACTGATCATGAAAAACTAGATTCTTAAAGAATTTGATACAACTCTAATTGTCATAGTAAATCACTGTAGGATCTATCTTCTTACCAAATAACCCAAAAAGGATCTTCCTCATCCAGATAGCCTCACAAGTTGCTTGACTGGAAGCCATGTACTCTGCTTCTGCTGAACAAAGTGTGATTGATCTCTGCTTCCTACTGTACTAAGAAATTGTTGTTGACCCAATATTGAAGATTCCCCTTGATGTTATCTTCATGTCGAATGGAATCCCTACCCAATATGCATCTATGAAGCCTTGGAGCTTCACTCCCTCCATTCATCTATACCAAAGACCAAACTAAGTGGTGCCTATGAGGTATCTTAACACATGTTTAGATTCCTTCCAATAGATTTTGATTGGCTTAACCGTTTCTTGACTAAGACGGTTAAGTACAAAACATATGTTCAGTTGTGTGTTCACCAAATACATAAGTGAATCCACAAGTTGCCGGTAAATAGTAGCCTCCACTACTTCACCTGAAGTAGCATATTCCTTCCACCAATTTCTTACTAGAGGAGTCTCCATGGGTTTGTTTCTCTCCATGTGGAACTTCTTCAGTATCTCATTGGCATACTTTCCCTAAGAGGCAAACAATTCCTCATATCCCTGTCATACTTCCATACCAAGGAAATAATGCATGACCCCTAGGTCCTTCATCTCAATTTCTCTTACAAGATCCTCTTTGCAATATTTCACCATCTTCTCATCGCCTTTTGGAATTAAAACATTGACATATAATACTATAATCAACAATTTACCTTCAACCACAATATGGTAAAGATTTTCATTTTCTTCACTTTTGGTGAAGCCCAACCTGGTGATATAACTGCCAATCCTAGTGTAACAAGCATAAGGTGCTTGTTTCAATCCATACAATGCTCGCTTGAGTCTGCACACATGTGACTCTCTATTGAAGGTCTCAAATCCTTCTGGCTACTCAATGTACACCTCTTTCTCAATCACTCCATTGAGGAATGTTGTATTCACATCCATATGATGTTTCTTCCATCCCATCTACCCTGAAATTGCTAGAATAGATTTGATTGAAGAGTAACTTGCTACTGGAGAAAATGTGTTATGAAACTAACTCACAAAAAGATAGAAAAGATAGATCAACAACTTCAAAATTATCCTCTTCGAGGAGACAAACTCCTTTACATTACACAAATGAACAATTCTTGGATGATACAAATGACAAGACCTCCTTTCTATATATAGGAATCTAAGAGGTTCCAATACAATCAGAGCCTACATAACAATAATATTGTGTTAAGAAACCATCTCACAAAAAGATAGAAAAGATAGATCAACGACTTCAAAATCAGCCTCTTCGTGGGGGAAACCTCCTTTACATTACACAAATGAATAATTCTTGGATGATACAAATGACAAAACCTCCTTTCAATATATAGGAGTCTAAGGGGTCACAATATAATCAAAGTTGGTGTAACAATAATAATATAAGTGCACAACAGTAACAATAAGGGCTACAATGACAATAGTAATGGATGAATCACTAGTATTAAAGGGACCTAACATGCCCCTGTCCTTAAAAAAACTGTTGTCCTCAATGCTTGAGCAGTTTTGGATGCTTCTGTATAAAATTTTCATCCTCCCATGTGGAATATTTAGTGGTAAGTTCTTCTACTTGATGAGATACTGTGAAATTGATTGATTCGTAGTTGTCGAGTTCTTGTTTCTGTGACTGCTCCAAGTTCCAATATGATTTTTCCTTCCTAGTCAAGTTCTAGCAATATTGTTTGAACTAGGAGCTTGTCACATATAACCTTCTTTAAGAATGAAACATGGAAAATTGGGTGCACTTGGGAAGCTGTAGGAAGCTCCAATTTGTATGCCATAGTACCAATGTTTTGCAACACCTTGTACGGACCATAATACATTGGTGATAATTTATTATCCTTGTTAATTTGCGTGAGGGAAATTTGTTTATATGGTTGTAGCCATAGAAATACCCAATCACCTACATGAAAACTTCTTTCGTTGTGATGTTGATCTGCCTGTTGTTTCATTCTATTCTATGCCAAAGTGAGGTTATCCTTTAAGAGTTGGAGAACTTGTTGTTGATGGTTGATGTGATCTTCCATTGCCTGAACATTAGAATTTTCTCTTAAATATGATGTGATGGATGGTGGATGACATCCATAAACTGCCATAAATGGGATCATTTTTGTTGCAGTATGGAATGAAGTGTATAGTTTACTTCCAGATTTCTCGCATCCATAATTGTTTGAATCGATGTTTCGAGCCATCCACCATGGCTCATCATTAGGATAGATTAGTAATAGTGTAGGACAGATCACATTGTACTTGAATAAATAGGGTTAAGAGATGTAGAGGGAATGGAAGCTGACCTTGTCATACTTGTTTTGTAATATTTGGATTTAATTTAATTATATACTGATAATAAAATAGAATGATTTAAATTGAAATATTTAATCATATAATTGCAATATTTAATTATATAATAAGATAATTAATATTAATGTTAATATCTTTTTTTTTCCTAAGTAAGATTGTTATATTAATATGATACAAAAAGTAATTACAATGAGGCATGGCCATAATAGTACTGAGAATCATTCATCACAAAATAATACTGTCTAGCCTTGACAGCCCCAACAAAGGGAAAACTAGTCCATGAAATCAACAGAATCCACACAAGGGTTATCAGTTTTGACCAAAAACCAAAAAAACATCTCAGAAATTGCATAGATATAACCATAAAACAAAAAATTAACCGTAAATGCCCAGTCATCATGAGAAGCATCCACTTGGCAAAGTCGACACTTGGCTGCCAAGTGTCAAGACTAGAGATTGTCCGGGGCCGATTTTTCTTCGATCAGACATGCATATTTGTACCAATCATCTTCTTCGGCTAACGTGTCCCTACCTTGAGCTGGATGGATGCCCTTGGTGCTAACTGCACCCACATGCGTTCCAGACATGTTGCCCTATCAGCTTCCTAAAGCCAGCGTGTCACCAAGTTTGCTTTCCGCAGCTTGCTGACTGCCAGCCAATGCTTTACCATGTAGGGTGGCTCTATCTTCATCGGGTTGTTGTTTGCCTGGGTTACGAATGCCCCTATTGCTTAGTGCTACCCTATTTTGCTCATCATTGTGTTCAGGTGGAGGTGTCGGTGGGTCAATTTCTTTAGAGAATGTAATAGTAATGGTGGCTATGATTATGGGTCAATTTAGGGTGCTGTGAAAATGGAATTGAGTGGTATGGGGAGCTGGATGTGGAGGAATGGTAAAATTGGTTGTGTGAACCGCAACATCCCTCTGTCTTGTACCTTGAAGCCTAGCTCTTCCCCTTCCGCTTCAGGTGTCTAGGTAATGACCATCAAATGAGCTATGCGGATTGGGATTATTAGCTGAAGATGTAGGGGAGACAAAGTTAGGGCTGGGCGCTGCAGGAGGGCGGATGCTTCTGCCACGTGTGCCTCTTCTCCTGCTTCACATTCATTGTTGAACGCGAGCTATGGTAGGAGTGAAGGCAAGGTTAGTAGCAGAGGGGTTGGTGGAATAACTGCGCAGAGAATGGACAAAGGAGGTCTGAGCCAGAGCTAAGTTGCAAAGTATGGTATGAGAATAATGAAATTCGTTGCCCAGGTCAATACAACTTAGCAGCTAGCATCAGCTACCTGTTACAGTGCATGAGAAGGGCTCAGCGACCTATGGAGGGCAAACACAGTGGAGCAAGGGGGGAGGAATTGCATAATGATCTACAGACGCCATGGCTATGAGAGTTGTGGAGCTGTCTCAGCCATAGGACTCATTTAATGGCACCTACAAGGTGCCTTGAATGCGTCTCAGGTTGGCATGGGGGAAGACGCAGGTAGCCATGTGGCCAGCCCTTCTGCCGCTTGACCGTCTTATCATTTTAATTGCCTAGATAATCACCCACATCCGGGTAATATTAATGTTAATATCAGTAATGAAAACTAATTTAATTATTTAATTTAAGATTCTTTGTTTATTAGTTAAAATGTGAATTAATATTTTTA
>APFE031027625.1:293024-327981 GCA_000404065.3 Pinus taeda | reverse complement strand
ATGTAGAAGGTGTATTGGTAAGGCCAAAAGGCATGACCAAAAATTCATAATGACCCTCATGAGTTCTAAATGTTGTTTTCAGAATGTCGTCAGTCTTCATTATGATTTGATGATATCTTGAACAAAGATCCAACTTGGTGAAGTAATTTGATCCATGCAATTCATCCAATAATTCATTAATGATAGGAATGGGAAATTAATCTTTAATAGTGAGTTTGTTGAGCTCCCTATTGATGAACCTTGGTATTGCAACAAGAATTCTGCAACTCCCAAGGCTACTGACTTTAATTATCAACTCGGGGTTCATACAAACTTAAGAGGTATCGACACTATATGTACAACATACAATGTGTTCTTCCTTTGTTATCATGATGTAACAGAATGCATGTACTGAAGTAAAATCCTCAACTAATTTTAGAAATTAAATGTACGAAATGGAACCTTAACCCATTGCAAGAAAGAATGTACAAGGAAAGAAACCTATTCTAATTGCATAAATATCATGAACTAAATGTAAAAGAAGCCTAACTTAACCCTATTTATCACATGTGACGATTTAAACTAACTGAGCATGACATATGATCTAGAGAGTACTAACTGCTTTGTGCATGTGTAAATATAAAAGAACTCATTTTTTAAAATCTTTTTTCTTTATGAATGCAAATGCTAATCTTTCCTTGATCTTTGGCAAGGGAGACAAGAGTGGAGCAAGAGGGTTAAACGGTTCTTGATGGCATGGAGGTCAAGTAGAGGCCTAATCCCAGCTTCAATGATGATTTTGCTCAATCTGAGCTCAAAATAAGCTTTCTTATAGGATTCTACAACGATTTCCTATAGGATGCTATAGAGATTTCCTATAGGGTCCCCTTGATTTACTACAGGATGTTACAAATTTACTATACAAAATTATAATTCATCGAATGTCCAAGAAAATCAAATCCAAATTTGATGGGACAATTTTTTTATTAACTAGGATATATTATATCCCCTTTCCAAGTGGAGTCACTCAAAAATACCTCTATTAAACCATGCTAAAAAATAGAAAAACATTGCTAGTCGAAAATCTAGAAATTCAAGAACTAGTGAGCTAGTAAATCTAAAAAATGCCTAACCTAATCAAGTGGAAATGCAATGGGGTAATTTTTGTTATGAACTAGAATTTTTTTGTGATCTAATTCAAGTGGAACCAACTCTATTGAAGCTCATTAGCATGCTCTAAAAAATAGCAAAAATTTATTGTTCTTTGCCACAAAGGAGTTACAAAAATCTAGATTTGGAAATAAGAAGACTAATCCAAGCAACTCAATGATTACTATGAACTTCCAAATATTTTGCAAGGATGAAATATTGCTTTTGATCCTGCAAAAGAACTTACATAAACCTTTTAAATCAATCCTACAACAAGAAATAATTAATACGAAATGCAGAAATAGAAATAAATAAAAACAAGAGATGCATGTGAATAAGTGAAAAGAAGGAAAGAAAATGATACAAAAGGGAACTGAGGCTCTTGAGATTGCCAAGCCCAAGGAAACTTAGAGACATATTGAGGAGAATAATATTTAGAAGCTGAATATGACACCAATCTTCATTATTTTTATCAATATAATTACATCCCTGCAAGAAAATACAATGGAGCTGCAAAAATACAAGCTCCCTTCATAGTAACACTAATGAAAACCCATCGCTAGAGGCAAATTCGACTTGGTAATTATACAAAATGATAAGGAATCATTCCCCATGAATGGAGGAAGCTTTCCCCACCAAAATCCCTTGATTAGTGGATCTTGTCCCCAATACTAAGAATCTGCATTAAATGGGAGGGAACACATTCCTAGATTTTATCAATCCTTGGAGTTCCACAATATATGCCATAATTCCATAATATCTTGTTGATTTATTATTTATTATTGATTGTCATGTAGTAGGGAACAAGTCCATAAATTATCTCCTTGTTCAAATCTTCATATTCTGCCCAATATTCTCATAATATTCCACAAAAATAAATAGTATTAGGCACAAATATCCAATTATTCATAAACCTTCCTAATGAATATACTAAAGTTAAAAATAAATTATCTAATGCAGAAAGAGAAGTTTAATGTGCTGAAGGATGGTCATAGGCCTTAAATAATTGTTTAATTTAGAGTTATGAGCCTTAATTTATGTCTAACTTAGAGGCCCATCACCTATAATCTAGACACATGTCCCATGATCCATCCTTCTTGTGCACCAATACTACTAGAGCAGAAAAGAACTTTGACAAGGTTGAATTATACCAACCTCTAGCATTTGTGCAACCATACATTCAATTTCACTCTTTTGGGCATAGGGATATCTGTAAGGCATGATGTTTGGAGGAACACTTCCTGGAATCAAATGAATAGCATGGTCATGATCATGAATAGGTGGGAGGCCTTTGGGAGTCTCAAATACCTTGGAATGATTGCCCAAGATTTTTTGGAGATCTCGAGAAATAGATGATTTCGATGTGGGAACCTATAGCAGACATAATTGTGCAATTATGTCTCATTGTTCTTTCTTTAGAAGCTTTGTCATTCCATTACAGCTTATTATCTTTCTTGGTTTCCCTGCGATACCCCTTAATTCAACTTCCTTTCCATTTGAAAAAAAATTCAAGAAAAGTTCTTGAAAATTAAAAGTTATCATACCCAAAGATTGTAGTCGCTGGAATTCTAGTACAACATCAACACCACACATTGGAATGGAAAACATTGGGCTATTCAATACATATTCTCCCATGAACAGCTAGATATTATGGCACTTTCCAGAGCAATTTATGGTTTCACCACTTGCAACCATCACTTCACATTCTGGTTCTAGATATAGGAAGCAATTCAATTCCTTGGCTATCTTAGAATGAATAGAATTATGGGCACTACCCAAATCAATCAACATTATTACCTTCCTTGTTCTTTATATGTCCCTCTATATTGATAGTTTGAGGAGTGGTAATTTCGGCCAATGCATTAAACTATATGGTTGGATGATTATACAACTGATAGTACACTGTCCATAAACTCCAATCTCAATTGGGTAACTCTCATATCTGACATGCATGAGTTATTTATGAGTGAATCATGATTTAACTGGTTGTTCAACATAGACAACACCACACTACTAGACCTCCCACTAGTTCCTCTAACAATTGGAACTAGTTTAACTAACCTTAACTCAGTTATACCGAATTAATTAATTACAACTCAAAAGAAACTCGACTAGAGATCCTATAATGTAGGAGAGACTCTACAAGACTCAAGTTAGACCCCCAAATCAAATCAACTAAGCCAACTAAGTCAAATTAACTTATTTAACTAATACAAGTTGTTAAGAGATGTGGAATTACAATTTTATTCCTAATTTAAATCAAGGAAAAAATTAAATTAGGATTTTCTTGTTTCATTTTCAACACTTCCTCTCAACAAGAAAGGTATTATCTACTACCCCATTCCTGCCTCTATGAAACTCGAATTTTAATCTTAAAAATGCCTTTGTCAAAATATCTCCATCCTTTTTTTTTTGTAGGAATGTACTCCAAGAACATGATTCTCCTCTGCACACAATCTCATATATGGTGATATCAAATGTTGATATGCTTGGAATCATTCCCCATGAATGGAGGAAGCTTTCCCCACCAAAATCTCTTGATTAGTGGATTTGGTCCCCCATAATAGGAATCTGCATTAAATGGCAGGGAACACATTCCTAGATTTTCTCAATCATTGGAGTTCCACAATCCGTGCCATAATTCCATAATATATTGTTTAGTTATTATCTATTATTGATCGTCCTGTAGTAGGGAATAGGTCCCTAAATTATCTTCTCCTCCAAATCTTCATAATCTGCCCAATAATCTCATAATATTCCACAAAAATAAATAATATTAGGCACATATATCCAACTATTCATAAACCTTCCTAATGAATATATTAAAGTTAAAAATAAATTATCTAATGTAGAAAGAGAGGTTTAATGTGCGGAAGGATGGTCATAGACCTTAAATTATTGTTTAATTTAGAGGTATGAGTCTTAATTTATGTCTAATTTAGAGGCCCATCATACCCCTTGCTGAAAGTGTTGCTCATCCTATGAGCAACTTAGTGACCTCATTGTGCCTCATTCATGGCCCTGGTGGCCTCTCTCTTGTGCATTAAGAATCTTGGCTATAAGTTCTGCAAGGAACAACCCAAAAACATATTTGTGCAAAGAAAAATCATTGTTTCTTGAGACCATTAGCTTGCTTTCTTTCCCTTATTCAAGATGAGTTATTGAATATTTTTCAGTTTATCAAGGTCTTCCATATCCTTATCAACCCTCTTCTACCTTATTACACCATTTGGACACCTCTAAAACCTTCAAACTACCTTTAGATGAGAACTAAGACATCTTGTAGTAATTCCTATCAAAACTACAGGAAACCATTTTAAGACTATGGGAAACCCTTTTTGATCATAAATGATATTTTGAGCCTCGGACTAGCCACCAACTAGACTCCCATGCCTTTTTCCCTTTTTTAGGCCTTGGACAAAAGCTAGAAATAGATTGGGGACCTGTTCGAAAACATCTTTTCATCACTGCAATTTGAGTTTTGTTTTGATGGTGAATGCCTTATTTCCTTTTGTTGCCTTCTTCTTCTCTCTTTTGGCCTAGATGACTACCTAATGGCCTTGGAGTTCTCTGTTTTGATTAGGTCTCTCTTAATCTCTGCCATCTTGGGGTTTAGCATAATTTTTTCATTTCTTCCTTCTTGTAGCAACATTCTGCCTTCCCGTAGTAGCCATTCCTCCTCTTTCAACATCTTCTAACTGTATGGGAGTGGTGAGAAATGATGGAGAGGGATAGGATGATGATGCTAGGGCTCAAAGCGGGTAGTGTACATTTGTGAAAATGGAGAGGATGCTTTGCTTTTTTTTTCAAGAATGAAATGGGATGGATGAATGATGAATAGATAGTGAATATGAAGTGGATGGAGGGCTTGGAGTGCTGTGGTGTCTTTAATTGTTGTCGTCATTCCTTGAAATCATCATCCTTCATAATTTGACTTTTCAATATTGCATGAGTGAAGGAGTGAGATGCAATTGATCAGATATTGATCCATGACCCAAATGATAGCTCAAATTTCAAAATGTTTGAAAGAGTGTTGAACCTAAGTGACCGAATAGATCTCGTATTCTTGATTCTGGGGCCACAAACGGTTCGAAAAACCCACACTGTATGAAGGAGTTATCACAATTTGAAAAGTTCAGTAAACTACAATGTTTGGACATTTGACCAAGATTAATTTGGTTTTCGAAAATATTAAAAAAATTATATTCCAAGGAATATTCTTGAGAATATTTCCTGGAATATTCCCTTTTGGGGTAAGTGCTAAACCTTTCCTTAAACGTTTTTCGTTAACTTCCATATTGAGCATGTGGGTAGTATTCGGAAAGTGGGAAACAGTATCTTGTGTGGACAAAAAATTTTAAATGGTATTCTACAATTTCACACGATTAACCTCAGTGGTCAACATGTAGCATGAGAAAAATACTTTTGTAGATGGTATTAATGAACAGATGTTTGTTTGTTGTTATTTTTTTTTATGTTCAATTTGATAAACTATAGATAGAGTCTGAAGTCAGCCAAGTAGCGTTCGAACTACTCTTGCTCTATAATTGCATAGTAGATGAATGCTACTTCAGTCAATCTCTAGTTTAGTTTATGAATTAAACATTTGTCTTGCAACCACATCTAGATGTCCTTTTGGTAGGTCAATAACCTCTCAAGACATTCCATCATACTTTGCTCATCATTGTTTATCAAAGCCCAACTTAATTAATTGAAAACAGCTCCATATTTGAGCCAAAACCCATTTCATTTGTGCTCCCTGGACCATCGCATTGTCTTCCACTATGACTTAGTATGCATAGCACCTCCCGAGTGCAGTAAGTATGATGCATCTAAATTTCTGTGAAGCCTAGGTACGATGATTGACTGAACTCTTTTTCCATCTAGAAATTGAGGGTTTTTGACCTATTTTTAGTTTTGTTTGGTTGTTTTGCTACAAATGAGCAATGCCTCTTTACTGAAGCTTACTTGCATCACTTAGATCAGCCTCAATTATATTAGGATTAGTAAATGTTTTTGTGTTTTTGTTCCTTATTTACAATCCTTTGTCGAAAAGTTGTTTTAGTCGATTTCTCACTTTGGTACAAGAAGTGTCGTAATTGTCTTTTTTGTCGAAAATAGAAGTGTCGTAAATTCTCCCTTCCCTTGATAATCGATTGAAATTTTCTTGATGCATTTGATTTGAATTGTTTACATTCAAAGTTTCGAAAGCATTTTTGTTTAAAATTGAAAGTGTCGTTTTTTGAGTCTTCCTTTCTCTTTTGAACAAGAAATTGTTGAAAATGTCATTTTGAGTGCAATATTTTAGATCTTTGCTGAATTTAGTTTTCCTTTTGGCATCTTTCACATTAAGGAAAGTGAAAACAAATACATGCATTTTCATTTATCATTTTTTGATTTGTGTGCGAAAATATGATTTAGGGAAATGCACTAGTGTGTAATCTTTGCTCTTTGCTTAAAAGCACTATTATCTTCTTTCCCTAGTAGCTAGGATTTTCATTGCTCAAGTAAACAAAGATTTCTTATCATTGTAGATTGCATCTTAGGAATTTTAGATCATTATCACATGATGAACCATTAAAAGGCAAACTCTAAACAAGATCAACTTTAAAATAAATTTCAATGAACCTAACAATGCTTTGGAACTTAACGCAACATATCTAGAGGTCTAGGCTAGTGACGTGTTCTGGCGTCATTTAAACTAGTGGCTATCATTTTCATTGAAGGTTGGGTGATTCCTCCTCCTTGATACGACAAGTGCTAGCATGGACTTGTGCTCCCTGTACCATTGTGAATATATTAGGAGACCACAATAGGCTTAAATCCTTTATCCATAGGAAACTGAGTCTGTCACCTTATTGATCGCGATGCACTGAACACAACATTCGGAAAGATTGACTGCCGTACATAAGTCCTTGGTAATTTCTTTTTCATTTATCACCAAGGTGTATATTGTAGTTTTGCGATTGGTTTGGTAAACCCTTTTTCTAGATTCTTGAGAGTAGTAACTTTCATTCCTTTTCAACTCCTTAAAAGAAAAGGTCCATCTGAACACTTGTCCTTTCAGGTTCCTTAAAAATCGAAGGCGACTAGAGACATCTTTAGCGTTTTCTTGACTCTTTAAAACTAAAAAAGCAAAGTTGCGTCTAAATTGTCTTTAAAATTAATTAGTCGCAAATAACATCCCTATTCCTTAGATGATCTTAGGTTGAGACATATGGTGACAAATCCAGAGTCCACTGATTAGGGAATCCCTTTTGATGGGAATCTTAGTCCTTTTCCTTCTTTCGGAAATATTGGTGCTCCTTATATGGTTACATTGTCCCTTCTAGGATTTACCATTGGCTTGCCAATATGGTTGTTTTCAACCTCCTTGGTTCAAAATGTCATGATTTCTCCGCAATCAAGTACACCTCCAATTGGACAAAATGAACCTTTAGTTGATCCTAAAGTTGACCCTTTTCCCTTTGTACAGTAGATGAGAGTACATCACCCTCTTCTTTCAGCATCCATACATTTGCCTTGCATGGCTAGTGTCTTCGAACCAAAACTTGAAGGTAGTAAATGCTTCCCTTCCTGGATGCGCTTGTCCTCTTGTTAAGAATTGTCTTCCTTGAACTCATTCAAAATTTCTATTAAGTTGACAGAAGGTAGTTGACCATTGCTTCCTCGATCATCAACCCAAGGTGGTTCAAACAAACATGAGATTACATCATAAATATATGCATACTTAACTGAAATTTACATGTGTACCAATGAAAGTATGTTTTACTAGGTCAAGAAGTCAAACCACTTCTTACCAAGCCACATCTATGGTGACTTTTTCTACTGCAAATCTTCTTCTGACATCTTGTCAAAAACAACATAATGCAAAAAAAAAAAACAACTTGACGACATAAATTCACATTATGTGAACCATAATCATGTCTCTTACATCTGGGTGTACAAATGATCAAGTAAATCACAAGCCAACAAAAACATACCTTTTTCAAGCAACTGACTCTCCAAGTCAAGTATGTACAAGAAGAACTTGACGATTCTTTTTTAAATTAGAAAGAATTACACCTCTTGTGAAAACACTTCATCATTATCTCCTTTTTCAATCTTGGAGACAAAATCAACATTTCCTAGTTGATATGACATTGCATGCATGTTTAAACAAAGAAATCGACCATCAAGTCAATTACACATACATGTTCAAATACAATGAAATCATCAACATTCCTTTGTTCATACATACCATTCTCATGTATGTATTTCATTTTTCAACTTTCTCTCAATCACAATCATAAGAACCATATCCTCAGTGCAAGATCCTCAATCATATGAAAATGTACTTACAAAGCTAAAATGAGTATAATTTTGTTGTAATAAAGCGAGTCTCATACTCAACTTTTTCATTCACCTTTTTGGTAAAACCCTGCAACTTGCATTCCATTGGGAAATAAATGTATCAAATAAAAAGACATGAAATCCTTTAATTGGATAAGAGCTCTAACCATTTCTTACGAATCCACACCAAAGGTACTTCCTGTAATTGCACATCGACATCAACATGTGAATCATCTGGAAAGACATCCATTATGGAAACTTCCTTTCTATTCTTGCCATTTTCCTCAAATTTCGTGGAAGCATTGTTGGATTCAAAATCCAACACTTTGCAGCAACATGTCCTTGCTTATGATAATAAGTGCAACACATGTTCATCCTCTTTAGAACATAATTTTCCTTGTCGAATGGAGCTTTTGCTTATGTTTCTGGGAAAACTAGTATTCCTAAAGAATGCTAGCCCTCTAGGTTTGGTAGCTACCCTAGAAACAATAGTTTAAAGCAATTCAATGATTTCTTCTATGTGTAACAGATAAGAGAAAGATAGTGGAACCAACCTGGAACTTCTGCTTAATCCCTAGCTTGCTCTCTCTCTCCTTTCACAAATCCTGCAACTCCTCTCCATACTTAACATGCTTGGAGAGTACCTACACAAGTAAGCAACAAATAACCGTCAAAGCATCGTGATCTATTAAAACATAAACATTATAGAATTAGATATATAATGAACAATGATAGCATTCATAAACAATAGCATTCACAATTGCATAGTCATATGGAAGAAAACTTGAAGAGCTTTATTAATAGAAAGGAGAATTACAACCCAGTTGTCTAATCTAGCATCATCCTCTTAGCTTAAATCCTTATTCACCTCATGAAATAGCAAGATCACACCAACAAGAATGCAATGCTCTTTCCTCAATTAAAAACTATCGGCACTTCCTTGCAATCCACAACATTCCAGCCCCTAGATCTCTTGGATGAGGGATCCATTTATAGATGTTTGCAAGGGTGTGAGTCATCTATGGGGTTTGATTAGTGTCATTCCACTTGTTACAATTGGTTCCACAAGAGAAGGGATTAGAGATGATTTCCTAGATCCCTTATTCATCCTTGGGCGAATTCAGAGAGGCAAGTGGCATAAGAGAAGTTTCTAGAAGATTCCATGAACAACCAACTGACAAATGTCCCAGACATTTTTCCATCCTCGCCCATTGCACCCTATAGAAGGCCTAACCAGTATGCATCATACCCTGGCAGTGTACCACTCAGTATGAATCACACTTTTCTAGTGGAGCAGTCAGTATGGTTCAATTTAAGCAATTTCTGGATGGTTTCTCAGATGGAACTTTTGGGGGATGATGTATTTAGATGACTATGTTCCTTTAGGGTATGAAACAAATCTTTTAGGGGTTGATGAACCCTAATACATTAACATATAAGTTTGGGGTTGATGTGCCCAAATATGTCTATAACAGTTTCCCCCTAAAGCATGAGGTCGTAAATATTCATGTCGGGTGAAATGCTTTATCATGAGGATCCAAAGTTTCGAACTGGAAGGTGACCTACATAAGTTACAATATAATACATCATCATAATATGATTTTCATGATCCAGCTGAGGGAGTCATTCCCATGCTCAGCTTTATAAATTTCATTTCAAGTACATAGATTTGATAGTCGTCTATAGATACAGACTCGTGATTCTACAGATATAGAGTCACAATCCATGATTAGGATGACCATCTATGTAGAGCCTTTGTACATTTGATGTCTTTATATCCCTGAATATATCGTAGCCTGGATGGATGAAACTAGATCTGGGGTCTTCAAACTTGTTCAATCTTTGCTTGATGTACAAGTTAATCCATGTGAAGAGATGTTTTGAAGTTGAACATGGAAAGACATCGCCTGATTACCAGCCAATGATGTGAGCTGTTAACAGAAGGGAGAGGAATCACCGATAATGATAATGATCCTCAAGGTACTACAGTACAATTCACATGGTGTGAATATATGATATGATGTCGAACACCATGCAAAGTCTTTTGGTCGAAGGCCATTGATGTCAACCTATCGTTGGAAGTGAGAAACTTGCCATTGATGTATGCAAGCTTCAAAGCACTGAAAGGGTTGTTTCTAAGTCAACTCCTTGGATAATGAGCTGATGTCGACAAGAAGCGACTCGTCATAGGAGGGCCTTGATGTATCCACATCTACGACATGAAACGAAGCAAATGATTGTTGGAGGTGAAAATAACTAACGACACAAGGTTTAGTTGTGGCAGTCATGAAAAAAAAAAGGTTAGAGGTATTACAGCGTATAAGACATTAACTAGATGGTGATTTCTCAACTGAATGACTTCTCTTGAACATGTCGGTAGCACTGAGATGAATTAGTAGCGTTAACCCCGGAATATGGATGGTATGAAAGACCAATGGTATGATGACCGGTGAACGGAATAACCCAACCCAACTCAATCATGGAGATGAAGTGAAAGTGTCATGTTCAAGAGCGACTTGCTACCATAAATTCTTCAAGTTTTTTCCCCTTTTTCCCCAGTCATTGTTGACCAATACCTCTTTATTTTTGTCAAGCTTGAGGAGGATAACATATGCTTGTTCTATAATTCTCCTTTTAGGCAAACCTGTTGCTATTTAATGTTTTAACAAGTCTAGCGATAATGAAACTTGGTCTTGTCTAGATGGACAAGTTTGTCGCTATTATTTTAACAAGTTTAACGATAGGGATAACTTGGTCCTTTTCATGTTTAGAGAGTTTGAAAAGGGACAAAAAGAAAACTCCATAAGTTCTTTTTCGTAAAGTAATCCCTCAGGTCTGAAAAAAGGATAAAATCATATAGGAGGGATGACATTTCCAATACTTTAACGAGCTAGAAAGGACAAGCACTTGACAATATTTTCATGTTTAATGAGTCTAAAATGGGTTTAAAGAGGACTCTATTTTGAGGAACGTGTGGTGTCTAGGGTAGCAACTAGTTTCAGTGATGTTGGAACTTCTCAAAACATGTTGATTTATGTTAAGAGGTTGGCTAATAAGACCACTCATTGCAATTGTTCCTCAAAAAGGGTAAAACAACCAAGTGAAGGCATATGATCAGCCAAAGAGATGGCAGTGATGAGATGAAAACAAACAAGGCTCAAAAGGCTGACAAAATGGCAATCACAAGGGTTAAAAATTGAAAATGGGTTCATTTTTAGACAAGCTTGAACCATGGGGAACTATGCTTGGATTCAGTTTCATATTTACACAAGCTTGAAACAAACCAACTATTCTTAGATTCAGTTTCTTTTTTACATAAGCTTAAAATGAAAAAATATGTTTGAATTGGTTTACATGCCCCTAGCATGATGAAAAGGAGAGTCTCCTATAACCAGATGGAAATCACTGTAGTGAAGCAGGACGATTATCCAACACCTATTTGGCTTTGTCCAAATAGACAAAAGTGAATGGGGTGATAGACAAAGGCGAATGGTGTGATAGACCAATCACCTAACCTATAGGGAAACTTATATTTACCATCAGGTGCATGCCCCCCAAGCTTCATTACATTCACATAAGTAGACTACTTATGGTTATCAGGTGGATGCAATGAAGGTTCTTTTATGAGATCAAGTGAAATACTTGACTGGGATTTCACGAGATCTAATTGGAGACTCGACTTGGAGCTTTTCTCCAGGGGTCCTTGTTTTATTTTTTAATGAGCTTGACACAAGACAAGGAAATCTGCTCAGATTCCTTGTTTCATTTTTTAACGAGGTTGACACAAGACAACGAACTATCCTCAGAGACCCTTGGTATCATTTTTTAATGAGGTTGACACAAGACAACAAACTCTCCTTGGAATCCTTGTTCAAAACTCATAAGTGGTCATGAAGGAGAGATCTGGTTCCAATGCCCCCAGTACATAATGTACAAAATCATTGAATTGATTGTTAGTCAATGTAGGTATGGAACAGGCTGCCACATAATTAACCTGTGGCGAGGATGATAACATTGGTACATAAGGACCATTTAGGGAAGATGGTTGACTGGGAGCCATATTTGGACCGGGAAATGAAAGTTGGTCAATGGTGACAATCCTGCCTTCATAAGGGAAACAAATCACTTGAAAGAGTGTTGAAACAATAGTTCCCATGTGATAAACATAGTCACGCCCAAGAAGTAAATTGTAATCTAAAGGTCCTGGGACTACCATCACGTTTAGATAAACTGTTTTTCCTCCCAAAGTGATAGGTAACTGAGGAAGGATCCCTAATGGTCAACTGGCTACTTTGTTAAAGCCCAATAGATTCTTTATAACAAGCACAAGTGGTGGAAAACTGAGCGCTTGCCAAGCAGTTGAGGAAAGTATACTCACTGATGCACCTTCATCTATAATAATGCCAGATACAATCATTTTACAAACTTGTACTATGATTTGGAAAGGTACATAAGAAGGAAGGCGGGATCCTGCTAGTCGATTCCAATCAAAGGAAGTGACTACTACTTTGAAGGGGTACCGTAGAAACGGGAGAATTAACCTCTTGAGTTACGAGAACTGGAGGATTTTCCTCCTATCTTGATGGAACAGGTGGACTACCCCCAAGCTCATTTGAATCTGAGGAAACAAAAAGAACTTGAGTGGTATGATTTTCACTCTCTTCGAGAAAGGTACGATTAGCTGAAGGTGAAATCGGGTCAACCGTTACCTCAAACTATTGATTTGGATCGGTTATAGACTCATAGGATTCACTTTCAGAGAGAGTGGTTTCGACCAGTGGTTGATTTTGGTCAGTCGGTTCATCAACTAGTGAAGGATTTAGGGAGAGTTTTCTTTAACTAGATGGAAGTCGCTGCAGTGAAGCAAGACGGTTATCCAACACTCTCTTGCCTTCATCCAGATAGGGACAAACGTAAATGGGGTGATTCCCTTTACATAACCTACATGGAAACTTAACTTTTCCTTTCTTTCCATGAACTTTACTATCACTAGTTGATGGTATGTCACCAACATGATCTCCATAGGTTGATGACATGGAATGATGTGAATGTGAAGAACATTCTTCTAAGATTTTAGGAATATCAAGACAATTTCGAAGAAGATGGTCTCGCACACAAAGTTTGCATGCATATTTGACTTTGTGAGGCTTAATAGATGGATTTTCATCAGATGTTGCATTCATAGAAATGGTTGCTTGGTTGCCCCCTTGCTGAATTGGCTTCTTCTTCTTCTTCTTCTTCACTTTCTTCTTCTTAGCCACCTGGTTAGTAGTACAAATAATTTCACCAAGAGAAGAGGAAGAGGGGGAGGGAGAAACAAACAAGGAAGAAGGAAAAGGGTCAACTTTAGGATCAACTCAAGGTTGATTTTTTCTAGTTGTAGGTGTACTTGATTGTGGAGAAATCACAACATTTTGAACCAAGGAGGTTGAAAACAACCATACTTGCAAGCTAATGGTAAATCCCAGAAGGGACAATGTAGCCATATAAGGAGCACCAATATTTCTGAAAGAAGGAAAAGGACTAGGATTCCCATCAAAAGGGATTCCTTGATCAGTGGACTCTGGATTTGCCGCCATATGTCTCAACCTAAGATCATCTAAGGAATAGGGATGTTATTTGTGATCAATTAATTTTAACAACACTTTAGATGCAAGTTTGCTTTTTTCGTTTTAAAGAGTTGATAAAAAGCTAAAGATGACTCTAGTCACCTTCAATTTTTAATGAACCTGAAAGGACAAGTGCTCAGATGGACCTTTTCTTTTAAGGAGTTGAAAGTGAATGAAAGTGACTACTTTGGAGAATCTAGACAAAGGGTTTACCAAACCAATTTCAGAACTGCAATATACAACTTGGTGATAAATTAAAAAGAAATTACCATGGACTTATGTACAACAGCCAATCTTCCTGAATGTTGTGTTCAGTGCATTGCGATCAATAAGGCGACAGACTTAGTTTCTTATGGATAAAGGATTTAAGCCTATTGTGGTCTTCCAGTATATACGTGACAGTACAGGGAGCACAAGTCTGTGCTAGCACTTGTCGTATCAAGGAGGAGGAATCACCCAACCTTCAATGAAAATGATAGCCACTAGTTTAAACGATGCCAAAGTAAGTCACTAGCCTACACCTCTAGATATGTTGCATTAAGTTCCAAAGCGTTGTTAGGTTCATTGAAATTTATTTTAAAGTTGATCTTGTTTAGAGTTTACCTTTCAATGGTTCATCACGTGATGATGATCTGAAATTCCTAAGATGCAATCTACAATGATAAACAATATTTTTTTATTTGAGCAATAAAAATCCTAGCTACTAGGGAAAGAAGATAACAACACTTTTAAGCAAAGAGCAAAGAGCACACACTAGTGCATTTCCCTAAATCATATTTTCACACACAAATCAAAAAATGATAAATGCAAATGTGTGTATTTGTTTTCACTTTCCTTAATGTGAAATATGCCAAAAGAAAAAATAAATGCAGCAAAGGTCTGAATTATTTCACTCAAAATGACATTTTCGACAATTTCTTCTTCAAAAGAGAAAGGAAGACTCAAAAAATGACACTTTCAATTTTGAACAAGAATGTTGTCAACACTTTGAATGTAAAAATAACAAATCAAATGCATCAAGAAAAGTTCAATCGGTTATCAAGGGAAGGAAGAATTTACAACACTTCTCTTTTTGACAGAAAATGACAATTATGACACTTTTTGTACCAAAGCGAGAAATTGACTAAAAAAGCTTTTCAACAAAGGATTGTAAATGAGGAAAAAAAACACAAAAACATTTACTAATCCTAATGTAATTGAGGCTGATCTAAGTGGTGCAATTAAGCTTCAGTAAAGAGGCACTGTTCATTTGCAGCAAAACCACCAAACAAAACTGAAAATAGGTCAAAACCCCTCAATTTCTAGATGGAAAAAGAGTTCAGTCAATCATCGTACCTAGGCTTCATAGAAATTGAGATGCATCGCACTTACTACCCTTGGGAGGTGCTATGCATATTGAGTCATAGTGGAAGACAGTGCGATGGTCCAGGAAGTGTAACTGAAATGGGTTTTGGCTCAAATGTGGAGCCGTTTTCAATGAATTAAGTTGAGTGTTGATGAACAATGATGAGAAAAGTATGATGGAATGTCTTGGAAGGTTACAAATCTACCAAAAGGGCAAGTAGATGTGCTTGCAAGTCAAATTTTTAATTCATAAACTAGACGAGAGATTGATTGAAGTAGCATTCATCTATTATGCAATTGTAGAGCAAGAGCAGTTCAAAGGCTACCTGGCTGAATTCAGACTCTGTCTATATTTTATCAAATTGAACATAAAACAAACAATAAAAACAAACAAACATCTGTTCATTCCCCAGCGGAGTCGCCAATTTGTTTCTAGGAAAACTATTATTCCTTCAGAATGTTAGCCCTCTAGGTTTGGCAGCTACCCTAAAAACAACAGTTTAAAGAAATTCAATGGTTTCTTCTGTGTAATAGAAGAGAAAGATAATGGAACCAACTTGGAAATTCCACTTAATCCCTTGCTTTCTCTCTCTCTCCTTTGACAGATCTTGCAACTTCTCCCCATACTTAACACACTTGTAGAGTACCTGCATAAGTACAGCAACAAAGAACCATCAAAGCATCATGATCTATTACAGCATAAACATTACAGAATAAGATATATAATGAATAAATGATAGCATTCATAAACAATAACATTCACAATTGCACAATCATATGGAAGAAAACTTGAAGAAATTTATTAATAGAAAGGAGAATTACAACCTAGTTGTCTGATCTAGCATCATCCTCCCAGCTTCAATCCTTCTTCACCTCATGAAATAGCAAGATCACACCAACAAGAATACAATTCTCTTTCCTTAATTACAAACTATCAACACTTCCTTGCATTCCACAACATTCTAGCCCCTAGATCTCTTGGATGAGTGATCCATTTATAGATATTTGCAAGGTTGTGAATCATCTATGGGGTTTGATTAGTGTCATTCCACTTGTTACAATTGGTTCCACAAGAGAAGGGATTGGAGATGATTTCCTAGATCCCTTATTCATCCTTGAGCGAATTCAGAGAGGCAAGTGGCATAGGAGAAGTTTCTAGAAGATTCCATGAATAGCTAATTGACAAATGTCCCTGACATTTGTCCATCTTCACCCATCACACCCTATCAAAAGCCTAAGTAGTATGCATCGCACCATGGCAGTGTACCACTCGGTATGCATCACACGTTTCCAGTGGAGTAGCCAGTATGGTTCAATTTAGGCAATTTTTGGATGGTTTCTTAGATGGAACTTTTCGGGAATGATGTATTTAGATGACTATGTTCCTTTAGGGTATGGAACAAATCTTTTAGGGGTTGATAAGCCCTAATACATCGAAATATAATTTTGGGGTTGATGTGCCCAAATATGTCTATAACAACTTCTTGCCTCCTTTTCTTCAAAACTTTCCTGTATGTGGCCATTTTCTTCCAACATCTAGAAACACTATGGTTAACCAAACCACAAAAGGAACATGTAATTTTTTTCCAATGTTTATGTGGAAATTTACCATGCTTAATTAACATAAACAAAAGAAATGCAATTGAAATCATATTTATACCTTCCTCTTTCACCTTTGTTTCCTTCATGAGAAGGTGAATCGAATGAAGAAGTGGCTCCATTTGGAACACCTACAATCTCTTCAATGAATTTAGAGCTTTCACAACTCTCTTGTTTGAGTGCATACTTATGAACACCTTCTTCTTGCGAAGTGTGTTTCAAACAATTGCATTCCCCATGAATACAATCTTTAAAAACTTGAGGTAGAGAACCTACAATGAAAGTCCTTCTAGGAATTGTTTCAATTGCCTTCATGGCTGCTTTGGATCTTTCTCCATAAGATTGTCCATAGCCAAGACCCAAATACTTAGGCCTTTCCTCAACCATTATTGGCTCAACAATGTCCTGTGCATGATTTCCCATTCCTTTTCCTTCATAGCCCATTTTTGACATCAACTTTGACCCTATGCCTCTTGTGTGTTTTCCAAAAGAACCAACATAAACATTCTTAGAGGAAATTGAAGACAAACTAGAATTGTTTACCTCTTCTTCAAACTGATGCTTGACTAAGGCTTCTTGGCAATAAGGAGCCGTGTGTCCAACTCATGCATCTTTTCTATGTTCATATTTGCAATATGAAGTTGGCTCTCCATTTCTTGCAATTTGTCAAAAAGCAATTGCTTCTCTTGCTTCATGGAATTCAACTACTCTCGAAGTTTTGTGCTCTTCCTTTCATCTTCATACATTTGTTTCACCATATCCATCATGATGAACAAGTATCACTTCATCTCTTCATCAAAGAATCTTGCGAAGGAGGAGGATTTTGAAAACTCACTTGTAGAAGTTGTCATTATAGAAATGAACAAAATAACTTCAACAAAATTCACAAAGCTTTCAAAGAACTAATGGCTATAGAGTCAAACTCTTATTCAAACAGGCTTTTGCAAGCAAACCCTCTTGTGCTTCAAGGGTTGCCTTGAGGTCCTTTGGGTAAGGAGAATGCCTTTTGGCCATTCTTCCTTCTTGTCCTTTCCTAGACTTAGGCTCACTTAGCTATCAATAGCTTTCCCTTCACCTTTGCAAACTCAAACAACAATTAGTTTACAAACAGTCAAATAGTCAAATCCTTTGTACTATTTAAACACCTTTCAAGTCAAACAAACAACCTATTGCTCTATCAATTAAGAAACCTATTTCTCCATCAATCAAGCAACTTGCTCTAATACTGCATGATCTGAAATGGGGGTTTGATAACTTGCTATGCATACAAGAACCTCCAACTCAGTTTAACAAATAAATGATCTAGCTTATATATGACATTTTTGGAATTAAATACTTAAAATAGGTGTATGTTTTCTTTTAACTGTTTAAGTGCTTTAATTCCTTCTGTTTCTGTTGATATTAAACACATATAACAACCATATAATGCAATAAATAAACAACCACATATAACCAAAAATTTAATCTAGAGGTTCACTCGAATATCATGGGCTATGTCTCCTTTAGCTTTTGTCATCTTGACTTGCTTTGTTGGGATTATGGAAAAAAATTCTTTTACAAGTTCCACACTTAACTCCAAATGTTACTAAACTGAACCAATGGGCTTAGAATACCATCTATATCCCTGTCATGGCTGTCATCGCTCTGTAAATAGATCTGAGCTTCCATAGACTTGGTTCCTTCAATCAGTGCTCTGAGCTACCCTTAGCTTCTTGATGGCACTAACTCCTTCAAAATTCTTTAACTGTCACTAAAACTTCATCTGTTGTCTCCAACACATGTCAAACACTGAAAATAGACTAATAATTTGGTCAAAATGAGCATTGCATCCCCAAACTAGGCCTTCCTCCACAGTTGGCACTAGGTTGCCTAAAACTTCCCTATAGCATTTTGGCCTTTAGAAGTCTTCAAATGCTTCTAGAAATCCCTGTAATGGATTCAGAATGCTCATTATAGTCAGGAATGACTATTGGTTTGCTGAGAATGAGTACTGGTAGCTCCTACAACTGCCTCCAACTCCTGGTGGCCCTAAGCTCCAAAATCTCCTCGGATGAAAATCTCCATGAAGATGACTTCTTCAGCTTCTCTAGACTATTCCATTGGCTTCAATAGGCTCCAATTAGCCTAGCTAGCCTCTTGTTTCACTCCCTCTCTCTCTCTTGTCCAAAACTGCTCATGGAGTGCACTTAATCAATATCCCCAAGGGATACTCCACTAAATTTGGTTAACTACACTTAACTCCAGCTAAATATGGCATATCTACCTTTTTAGCCACTCCATCAAGTTGACCGTCAGAAGTGAGTCGTTACGATAACTATTTGGGTGTGCATATGAGGTAGTAAAAAGTTGTAAATGGTATTAATGAATAGATGTTTTTTTTTTTTTATTGTTTGTTTTATGTTCAATTTGATAAACTATAGACATAGCCTGAAGTTAGCCAGGTAGCCTTCGAACTACTCTTGCTCTGTAATTGCATAACAGATGAATGTTGCTTCAGTCAATCTTTGGTTTAGTTTATGAATGCATTTGACTTGCAAGCACATCTAGATGCCTTTTTGGTAGCTCAGTAACCTCTCAAGACATTCCATCATACTTTGCTCATCATTGTTCATCAAAACCCAAATTAATTCAGTGAAAATAGCTCCACATTTGAGCCAAAACTCATTTCAGTTGCGCTCTCTGGACCATCGCACTGTCTTCCACTGTGACTCAATATGCATAGCACCTCCTAAGTTTAGTAAGTACGATGCATCTCAATTTCTGTGAAGCCTAGGTGCGATGATTGACTGAACTCTTTTTCCATCTTGAAATTGAGGGTTTTTGACCTGTTTTTAGTTTTGTTTGGTTGTTTTGCTGCAAATGAACAGTGGCTCTTTACTGAAGCTTACTTGCATCACTTTGATCAGCCTCAATTACATTAGGATTAGTTAATTTTTTTTTTTTTTTCTCCTCATTTACAATCCTTTGTCGAAAAGTCATTTTAGTCGATTTCTCGGTTTGGTACAAAAAGTGTCCTAATTGTCGTTTCTTGTCGAAAAGAGAAATGTCGTAAATTCTTCCTTCCCTTGATAATTGATTGACCTTTTCTTGATGCATTTTATTTGATTTTTTTACATTCAAAGTGTTGAAATCATTTTTGTTCAAAATTGAAAGTGTCATTTTTTGAGTCTTCCTTTCGCTTTTGAAGAAGAAATTATCGAAATTGTCATTTTGAATGAAATATTTTAGATATTTTCTACATTTAGTTTTCCTTTTGGCATCTTTCACATTAAGGAAAGTGAAAAAAAATACATGCATTTGCAATTAGCATTTTTTGATTTGTGTGTGAAAAGATGATTTAGGGAAATGCACTAGTTGTGCTCTTTGCTCTTTTCTTAAAAGCATTGTTATCTTTTTTCCCTAGTAGCTAGGATTTTCATTGCTCAAATAAACAAAGATTGTTTATCATTGTAGATTGCATCTTAGGAATTTTAGATCATCATCATGCGATGAACCATTGAAAGGAAAACTCTAAACAAGATCAACTTTAAAATAAATTTCAATGAACCTAACAATGCTTTGGAACTTAACTCAACATATCTAGAGGTCTAGGCTAGTGATGTGTTTTGGCGTCTTTTAAACTAGTGGCTATCGTTTTCATTGAAGGTTGGGTGATTCCTCCTCCTTGATATGACAAGTGCTAGCACAGACTTGTGCTCCTTGTACCATCGCATATATATTGAGAGACCACAATAGGCTTAAATCCTTTATCCATAGGAAACTAAGTCTGCTACCTTATTGATCGCAATGCATTAAACACATCATTCGGGAAGATTGACTGCCGTACATAAGTCCTTGGTAATTTCTTTTTAATTTATCACCAAGGTGTATATTATAGTTTTGCAATTACTTTGGTAAACCCTTTGTCTAGATTCTCTAGAGTAGTCACTTTCATTCCTTTTCGACTCCTTAAAAGAAAAGGTCCATCTGAGCACTTGTCCTTTCAGGTTCATTAAAAATCGAAGGCAACTAGAGCCATCTTTAGCTTTTTCTCGATTCTTTAAAACTGAAAAAGAAAAGTTGCATCTAAAGTGTCGTTAAAATTATTTTATTGCAAATAACATTCCTATTCCTTAGATGATCTTAGGTTGAGACATATGGCAACAAATCCGGAGTCCACTGATCAAGGAATCCTTTTTGATGGGAATCCTAGTCCTTTTCCTTCTTTCATAAATATTGGTGCTCCTTATATGGCTACATTGTCCCTTTTGGGATTTACCATTGGCTTGCCAGTATGGTTGTTTTCAACATCCTTGGTTCAAAATGTCGTGATTTCTCCGAAATCAAGTACACCTCCAACTAGACAAAATCAACCTCCAGTTGATCCTAAAGTTGACCCTTTGCCTTCTTCCTTGTTTGTTTCTCCCTCCCCTCCTTCCTCTTCGCTTGGTGAAAATATTGGTACTAGTAACCAGGTGGCTAAGAAGAAGAAGCAAGGGAATAAGAAGAAGAAGAAGAAGCCAATTCAACAAGGGGGAAACTAAGCAACCATTGCTCTGAATGTAACATCTGATGAAAATCTGTCCATTAAGCCTCACAAAGTCAAATATCCATGCAAACTTTGTGCGAGAGACCATCTTCTTCGAAATTGACCTGATATTCCTTAGATCTTAGAAGAATGGTCTTCACGTTCAAATCATTCCATGTCATCAACCTATGGAGATCATGTTGGTGACACACCATCAACTAGTGATAGTAAACTTCATGGAAAGAAAGTAAAAGTTAAGTTTCCATGTAGGTTATGTAAAGGGAATCACCCCATTTACCTTTGTCCCTGTTGTGTAGGTAAATCTCCTCTGTGGATAGAGGCGATCCCACTAGCCTAAATGAGGTCTAGCAACAATGAAACAACGCTAACACGCAGGTTCCTAATTGCAAAGTAAAGACCTATGATGAGGGCCTACCTCGAATCCAATGCTAGTATTTGTAGAAGAGTCATTGCTCTCATTCTTTCGCTCCAGCTAGTCACAATCCCCACAATCCTCGTGAATGGACACCTGCACATGCAAAGAACAACACAAATATAAGTATAAAATCCAAGAAATGCAACTATATATCAGTAAGAAAGGATATAAATCAAACATCATTATAAAGACAATAAGAGTGGAACCATAATGATAGTCGTCTATTATTATTGATAAACAAAGAAGAATACAACCAAGTTTTGACGTCAAATCGTCCTTTGGCTGGGTGATCAGCAACACATGCCTTGCAAAGCTTGTTGGGAATGGGGAACAACCCTCTCTCTCCTTGGTTACTTGGACAAAGATCTCCTCCTTAAAGATATAGCCTTATGGGGATGAACAAGGCCTCTTGTAGCATGAGCTTAGCAATTCTCAGACTTTGGGACTTAGAATTTGGAGCTTGAAGAGTAGAATTACTAACTAGCTTGTCAAAGGCAAAAGGACAAGCTTATATAGAGAGAGGAGAAGGAGATAGGATCATCCGCAAGATTCATGGGATTGTCCTTATCATTAGGAAGCTTCCATGAGAGGTGGAGAACTACTTCCCTTCTATGGAGATTCGAAGCCCAACTGAACTAACTCAACCTGGAATCAATTCATGAATAGGTTAGGAAGAACCTTCGCAAGCTATTTTGTTAAAAACTTTACCCAACTGGGTTGGCGCTAGTGCGACTCTGAGACAGAGCACTAGCTGGCGCACCCTCTTTGGAGGATTTCCCTCATTGGCGCGAGTGATACACTGAGGAACAACGCCAATGGAAAAAGGGCTATTTTTATGGGTATTTTGTACAAGGTATCTTCAGGGCATATGAAATACATACTCAAGGGGATACAATGGAGGTTTTTTCAGGTTATGTCACTTCTCACAGGTCCCGAAATAAGTCCTCCAATGTGCGGGAGAAGGGGTAACAGGGACGGTGACAAATTACTGTGTAACAGATGCCCCCTAAAGCATGAGGCCCG
The DNA here is from genome assembly GCA_000404065.3 of Pinus taeda. NCBI lineage: Eukaryota > Viridiplantae > Streptophyta > Pinopsida > Pinales > Pinaceae > Pinus > Pinus taeda. The sequence goes on along the minus strand of APFE031027625.1, from coordinate 305,003 downwards.
AGAGAGAGAGGGGTGAAATGCTTTACAAGAACATGGTCGACTGAAAACACGGCCGACGGAGAACCTACATGAGAAGTACAACTGATATCTCAAGTACATGATGTATGTGGTATGGGCGCAGCCATCCATAGCAGAGTACATAAAAATCTGGATCCAAGGTATGGGCACAACCATCCAACGAGGATCGATGAATAGACTCAGGCAAGGTCATAGCCATCCAGTGAATGAGTCATGTAATGATCATAATAATCCACAAAATCGCAACCCGTATCTCAATAGACAAAATCCAGGGTCTTGCGCTCCATCTCGACCCAAACAAAGTACAAGTTCAAGCATGGGAATATGGGAGTCAAAGTCGAACATGCAGGAACATCGTCTGATTACCAGTCAATGATGAAAACTGTTAACAGACGTGAGAGGTACCATCAATAATGACAATGGTCCTCAAGGTACTATAGGTACAATCTACGGCGTGTGAATCAATGAGCCGGTGTCGAACACCCGTAGAATCATTCAATTGGAGGCCAATGATGAAAACCTCGTGTCAAACACGAAGAACCTGCCATCGAGGCATGTAGGCTCCAAGGCACCTAAAGGGAATCTCTAAGTCAACTTCCTAGATAATGAGCTGAAGTCGATAGGAAGTGACCTGGATCAAAGGTGGGCCATAATGTTTCCCACATCATCGACATGAGACAGAGAAGGATAAAATGTTTTGTGTGAGGTATCAGAGGGAGGTTGAGTATTTTGCAGAGGTCAACTTCTCTTGAACATATTGACGGCACGACAGTGGACTTGGCAGTATTTGACATCAAATGATCAGGGGTCATGGTGACAAGGCAATGAGCAAATGAGAGGTCAAACAGGATAAACCAAACCCATGGAGGCAAGTGTAAAAACAAGATGAGATGTCCCCACCAAGACACGAATGCAGACAAGTGCCATGTTCAAGAGCGACATACTGCTAACACGACGATAATTGTGGTTCCTTTTTCCCCACCATTTCTGGCAAGTACCTCGGTTATTTTTGGATGACAAGCTTGACGGGGATAGCATATGCTTGGGAGGCGTCATTTCGATGGAATCCGATGTCATTAAGTTTTAACAAGTCTGACAAAGGAGGAACTCGACATCTTTTCATGTTTAGAAAGTTTGAAAAGATAGTGGAAAAGTAAACTCCAGGGGTGTTCTTTTTTGTAAAGTTGTGTCTCTCGAGCCCGAAAAAGTATAAAACAATGCTCGAAAGAACCGCCCGATCATTACGACCGAGGAGTACTTTTCATAAGTAGTGATTCCGATCTAAAAAAGTAAAAAAGCGATCGAAACCACGTCGCTTCGTGACTGTTAATGAACCTGAAATGACAAGGGTCCGATAATATTTTTGTTTTTACATGGTCGGAAAAGGGTTTAAAGACGACCGCCTCTCATTTATACTTAACGAGTCGGGAGGGCCAACCCGGCATTATTTTCATGTTTAGAGAGTCAGAAAAGAGAAAAAAGGTGACTCCAAAGTGACTTTTTTGTGTATTTACCGAGTCCGAAAAAGTATAAAATACAACTCGTTTCGTCGCCTAAGCTGCACAAACACCTGTCACTGCACCAAGAAATCGGTGTAAAATCCATTTTCGACACAAATATACATTAAAATATTCATAAAATGACTTTTAAAACCTATTTAAGGGTCGAAAGGTTATCAAATGGGTGAAAATGGTAAAACAAGAAATTACTTTTCACTTTTTACCTTTGGAGAGCGACATTAGGGCTTTGGTGTGCGATCTTCAAGTGACGATTATGACAAATCCAGTTGACCATTCGGAGCGCCGTCAGTGTCAGGTAAGAAGTCTCTTCCCCCACTCCATTTCCATTCGTTCCAAATTTGTTTTAAACTATTTTTTCATCCTCTATGGGAGGGATTTAAAAAATAAGGGTTGCGCCCATTAGCGTGGGTTTCGGGCACAGACCCGCGCCAATGGGGCAACTTTCCGTAAAGGCAAGTGCCCATGGGCGCGACTGTTTTAGAAATAGTCGCGCCAACAATCACGCGGGTTTTTTGGTCAATTTTTAACAAATTTCAAATGATTTCACTGCATTTTTAGGTTACACAAGAGTCTAATTCATTGTTTTGGGCTTGTGATTGCAGGGAAATACGCAAAAATGGTAATCGTGTGGAAACAACTAGAACATGACCAAGTGGACACATTGGCTTTAGTGGATGAGGACTGCATGGAAGCTCTCAAAGCTTGTTGGTTTAAGAAATATTTCCTGCTGTCCTATTTACGAGCTCAGCTAGATCTCTTGCAGTATCTGATCAACTTGTGGTACGTAGAGGAAAAGGTGTTCCGGATACGAGACCAGGTGTTGGAGTTAGATGTATCTGATGTCTATTTCCTTACTGGATTGTCGCATGAGGGCTGGTGCCCCAATTGACTGGTAGCAGGCCATCTGGAGAGAATATGGAAGAGGTGAAGGCTCAAGTTTGCCCGGAGGCACAATATGGGTCGGGTAGCTCGAAAGTGGATATCCCCATTGTCCAGGACCTGACACTCAGAGCTTTTCTATTCACCTTCACACGAGTTGCGGGGGCACAAGTGCCCCGCGAAGCTATGAAAAACCACTTGATATTAGCGACAGAGTGCCTTAGCCCGACGGCCTTCAATTGGGCATCAGCTGTGACAACCAATATGAAGAGGCAGCTGATAAAGGCCAAGCGAGGCAAGCTGCAATAGTTCAGGTATGGCTCCATCTTGGTGATGTTCGTCTTGGAACGTGTGACAAGATTCCAGGGCCAAGGGGCTTTTGTTCCTAACCCGACACCTCGAGAGTCGAGGATGGCTTGATGGGCGGCACTGATGCTGAGGGGGGGTTGGCGGTTAGCAGATGTCTTTCAGACCTGCGTTTTTCAGGTGGCTTCGCCGCTAACTGATTGTGGTGGAGGACTGGCCGTATGCGGGGACAGACTTCACCAAAGACCCTGACCTCCCTCTGCCGGAGGGAGAGGACTGGGACAAGGAGATTGGTATGATCTCGTTTTTTATTTTATGTTTTTTTATGATTTTTTGGTTAATACACGCTTGACCTTTATATGCATATGCAAATGTCTACCTGAAGCGTTCAGCTGGCATGTCTCCCATTGCGAGGAGACACCTAGTAGCAACAACAACGGATCCTCAGGAGGAGGGTGGTGACAGAGGAGAGCTCATTCAGAACCTCGAGGCTATCACTTGAAGGATTCCAGATTATGCTCGACTAGCGGATGTCCCGCTAGCGTACCAGAGGCACATGGTGGGGGTGCCAACTCACATCCACCGACTCCTGAGACGTTTAGTGTGAGCGGTGACGTGATACCATGAGCACCACCGGGACTAGATATCTAGGCTTTTTTTTCTATGCATATTTTTTGAGAGACATGTTGTCTCAGGATGTACTCAGACAAACATGTATTATTTTTTGATGATGCACGCGGTGCAAACATTTTGGACACACACACACACACACACACACACACACACACACACACACATATATATACATATGTTTTTATGGTTTATTGTGTTTTATGCTTCTTATGCTATGTTGAATTACATATTATGCAAATGCCTGTCCAACACATAATTAGCTAATGCATCGGTTAACGTATTAAGTCGTCTTGGAATATGCTGATAAGTAATGAAATCAAAATACCTTTCTAACAAGTTAACACATAAATACAACCTTAAGATCCAATGATCTCTGACGGAATAACGCCCGTTGAGTTGGTGGACGATAAGCTGAGAGTCCAAGTTCACAACCAATGTTCGAATGCCGAGGTTAATCACCTCAGCTAATAATTCAATCACAACACTATACTCAGCGGCATTGTTCGTTGTACAACCTAGACAAACCCCTTGAATGTCTACTAACTCACCATGAGGATCGTAGATCACCCATGCCGCAGATGACAAGTTGCGTGTACTGCAGGAGGCACCATCATCGAAACCAATGTAAGGCGATCCAGACATCTATCCAAGAAGCAAAAAGACACAATAAGTGGCAATCACGCCGACACACCAAGATAGAAACATGAAAACATGCACACACAACACACTTGCTGAAAGCACACATATGTACAAAAATAGAGTGCCTGGACTCATGCATAGTATTTTTTCAAATAAAGCCCATTTCGGGGCTTATCCAGGGGATTCCCTTCATAATCAATAAGCTTGTAGGCCCCTTTTTGCAGAACTCTTTTCACAATGTAGGGCCCGTGCCACATAGGCTCGAATTTTCCTGCCCCGAACTTATCATTAGCTTGATCATAGAGCAGTACCAAGTCTCCTTCAATGAAAGAGCGAGGATGAACAGTGTTATCAAAGTGAGTTTTCACTCGCTTCTTCTGTACTTCAATAGCTAAGGAGGCTAGTCAATGAGTCTCATATAACCGTTCCAAGTAAAGAAGATGCTCTTCTACCGGAGTAGTATCAAGGAGAAATTCGACGGCTAACTTTAACGAAGGAATCTCACACTCAATAGGAAGGGTAGCCTCCAGTCCGTAAACCAAATGAAAGGGAGTGAAACCAGTGGCATCCTTCATGGAGGTTCAGTAGGCCCACAAAGCAGAGAACAACATCAAATGCCAATTGGACTTATGCATACCAATGGCACGTTGAAGCATCGTAGCCATGACCTTGTTCACGGCTTCCACTTGACCATTGGCTTGAGAATAGTATGGAGTTGAACTATCATGCCGTAGGTCCAACTGGGCTGTTAGTTCAGTCATCATGTGATTACAAAAATGCTTTCCATGATCAGTGACAATGGCTTGGGGGACTCTGAACTGCGAGATAACATGGTTGAATGAAAACTGTATCGCGGTGTGACTGTTTTCAAACAATGTAGGCATCGCCTCGGCCCATTTTGTGAAATAATCAACAGCAACGATGATGTACCCATGCCCCCTGGCCAAGCGAGGGTTACAGGTCATATAATCGATGCCCCATTTGGCAAAAGGACCGATGGTAACAACAGGGTGTAGTGGAGCAGGGGGTGCATGCATCTTCCGTAGGTAAATTTGGCACTCATGACATGAACGGACGGCAAGAATGCAATCCTTGAAAATGGAGGGCCAAAAGTAACCAGCACGGAGGAATTTTTGTGCAGTGGCATATCCAGACATGTGACCGCCACAAGCGCTAGAGTAGCAGTCATTTAAAACTCTCTCTGCTTCTTCGAGAGTTTAGCATTGGTGGAGAATAGAATCAACGCCGAGACAGTACAGGGTGTCCCCAACGATATGATATGGTTGGGCTTGATGGCGGATTCATTGGCAAGCATCCTTAGATGTCTTGGGATGGAAGGAGGACATCTGTAAATAGACAATAATATCCCTGTACCAGGGATTGAGGGTGCTGATGAGGAAGAGAGTTTCGTCCGGAATAGAATCCTGTAACTGAGAGGAGGTAGCAGTAGATGGCAAAGAACACAAAAGTTCAATAAAGACAAGTGATTTCTTAGACTTGGCTACAGCGAATTCAAAGTTGAACTCTTGGAGGATGACTATCCACTTCGAGTACTTGCCCCCCAGCAACTGATGTGACAAAATGTATGTCATTGGGTTGCAATCAGAGATCACTGTCGTAGTACGCAACAAGATGTAATGACGGAAGCGTTGGACGGCATAAACAGCGGCCAGTGCCAACTTCTCGACATAAGCATATCGAGATTCCATGTCTAACAAATTGCGGCTAAGATAATAAATAACATGTTCAGTGCCATCGTCGTCAAGAACCATGCCGATGGTGGTATCAGTAGCGGCCAGATACAACGTGTAATCGCGATGGTAATTTGGAGGATGCAACAAAGGAGCAGAAACTAGAAGAGTTTTAAGATGTTCGAAAGACTCTTGAGCTATGGAATCCCATCGAAACGGGGTGTCGCGTTTCAGTAACCGTGTGAAACCTTTTGCCACCTCGGCATAATTTGGGATGAATCGTCGTAAAAAGTTTACTTTACCCTGCAAGCTCTGTAGTTGCCGCAAAGAAGTAGGGGGAGGAAGATTCAAAATGGCCTCGACTTTAAGGGGATCCAAGCAGATGCCCTCTTGGGAGACGATAAACCCGAGAAGTTGGCCAGACTCCAAGCAGAAGACACACTTATGTGGATTAAGTCGAATATGGTAGTGTCGAAAGCGAAGAAAAATTTCGCAGAGATGCGACGGATGGTCTTGGCGTTTAGCTAAATGAGCGGGAAGGTCATCTAGGTAAGGCTACACGATGTGCCGAATATCATGAAATGCATAAGACATCGCGTGTTGGAAGGTGGCGCCAGCATTCATGAGACCGAAAGGGAGCTTTTTATAAGCGAAAGTACCCCACGGACAGATAAAGGCCGTCTTGTGTTGATCAGCTGGCGCGATATTAATCTGGTTATATCCAGAAAATCCATCCGTAAACGAATATATCTCACTCCTAGCACACTCATCAATGAGCTGGTCAATGAAGGGTGTGGGGTAGTTATCTTTTGGGCAGGCTCGATTAATATCATGATAATCGACACAGACTCGGATGGTACCCTTCTTTTTATCCACAGGGACGATGTTAGAGACCCAATCTATGAGTGGGATGGGGTAAATGAAGCTAGCTTTAAGAAGCTTTTCGACTTCCACTTTGATTGCTACAGCCCTCCGGGGGTGCATGGGGCGTAAACGCTGACGAACAGGTTTAACTCCTAGATACGTAGGTATCTCATGCACTACGATGCTTGGATCAATGCCGGGAATCTCTTCATAAGACTAGGCAAAGACGTCACAAAACTCGCGAAAAAGAGCTATATAGATTTGAATTTCCTCAGGAGTGCAAGTGACTCCTATGTAGATGTGCTCGACAATCCCTAGTTTGACAAAGATGTCGATAGGTTGATTCTGCGTAATGTTCCCCAAATTCCCTTTGGAAGACACTTGATATACTTGAATGGGTGTCTGAAGGGTTTGTGAGGGGAGACAAGGAGCAAACCGCTCATGACAAGCCAACCTTTCCTGAAGAGTAGGGAGAAACGAGGAACGGTGATGAAGATTGAGCCACGGAGGTTCCTCGAGAGACATGGTCTCTATGATGGCTTTGTCGAAAGGAAATATTTCCTTTAACGGATCTGAGGAGGTGCATTCTCCAAGCCAAGGGGAATAGTCGTATGAGTCAAGAGCTCTGCTTAAAGAAGCAGATTCAGTAGGAGGAGCTGATACAGCAGAAATTTCAATGTAGCTGAGCTCGGTAGGACTCAACGGCATCTCCTCACCACACGATTCTATCTGGTCAATGGTGGGGAGGACCCAAGGATCAGAACGAACCGAAATCATACTGATAGAGGCAAGGTTTGGAGGTGCGAGTGAAAAGACACCCATGAGGGCGGGATCTTTGAAGAGCCCGACTCCCACACTCTCGAAGGGGATGGAGGTATGCTCAATGAAAGGCACATTGCCTTCAGAAGAAGAAGCGAAGAAGGAGAGCTGGTCTACCGTGACAATTTTCCCCTGATGAGGGAAACAAATGACATGAAAGAGGGATGAAGCCACGGCACGCATGGCATATGTCCATCTCAGGCCCAAAAGGAGGTTGTAAGTAAGATTTGCATCAACGACCTCAACTTCCACTTCAAGGGTCTTCCCTTCCAAGGTAATCGGCAATCGTTGAAGGATACCATAGGGGTGAGATTCTCTCCCATCAAAGGCTTATAGCGTCGTGGGATACTGACTCAAAGTCGGACACCCGATCGCTTTCCAACAAGCAACAGATATGATGCAAGTTGACGCACCTTCATCAATAACTATACGATGAATCGTTTTCGAATTTATGATGACTTGAATGAGGAAGGCGCTCTAATGAGGCAGCCTGGGTACATGGCTCTCGAGATCAAAGGTGATGAAATCCGAATCAGCCGGGTTGATGCCACCAATGGCCGATAGCAGGGACTTCCTCTAGGGGGGGTAGCTCTGGAGAACTTCTAAAGCGGACATAGCTAACGGAGCGTGAGCTAAGTCCTCCACGATGCTATAGTGCTGGGCAGCACGAGCATTTGGGTTGTAAGACGATCTCCGGAGTACACCTTTAGGAGGGCGTCGGATAGGCGTCTCAGTACTAGGTCTCTTAATGTGGATCAGACCAGAACTGGATGGAGGAGAGCTTGAGGGGACCTCAGGCTCCTTCTCGGTAGATGACGAATATTCCTTTGTTCGAGTCGTTACATGAACGGGAATGGTTCCAGCCATGAACACTTGGGAACTGAAGGGAGAAGAAGACGAGGATGGATCGACCACCATTTGAGTTTGTTGTGAGGGGAAAGGTTCTTTCAGAACCGCAGGAATCCCAGGAGCACCTTTCAATAAACAACTAACTTCGGACTGCCTTGGGCAGTCTTTGGTATAGTGATCCTCGTCACAGATAAGACAAGGATACTTCGGTTTACGTTTGGCTCCTTCCTCGGGTGGAGGTTTGGAGGAGTCCTATTTGGGTTGCTCAGATTTATTCTTCGCTTTCCCCTTTTTCTTTCCTTTTGAGGCCTTGTCCGCCGTGGTGGACTGGATGGCGTTGACCTTGGAAGTACTTGCAGAATTAGATCCACCCTGAGAAGTGTTTTCGTTTGAAGCATTCGATTTTTTCTTCCTAGGGTTCGAGGATGATTTCTTCGACGACGGATTTACAGAGCCAATAACACCATCAATAGATGGCTTTGGTAGAGCTTTGGATGTAACATGTCTTGGGACATCAGGAAAATACTCATATAAAGTACCTGACTGAGAATAAACTAAGTCGAGGTACTAAGCATGTGCGATAGCTTGCTCTTCAGTTACACAAGCTCCCATAGCAATGTCTCGTGCGATTTTAGGGACAAAGGAGGTCATGAACCAATCAGTTAGGAGTTGATCAGGAATCCAGAACTTGATCAACCGACGACGCCGTCTCCATTCATGTATATGATCGGAGATGTGCATGGCCTTGTCCTGTTTGAGAGACGTAAGGAGATGTGTTCCTATCTGATACCGAATGGGTAACTAAAAATGAGTTAGGAATGCCATTGCCAACGAATTGAAATCTTGAAAGGACGCATGGGTCAACTCAATGTACCACTTAGCAGCCGAGTTGGTGAGAGCCCTTTGGAATAGGTGGAGCCGGATTGAATCATCAAGCCATGAATTTGACGAACACCAAAGGTGGTAAGTCATAACATGGGCTTGAGGATCCTCTCCAGCTTTGCCATCAAACTTGGGACAATCACCAGGTATCTTGGTTGGAATCGATGGCCAGAATGGATTATGCAAGATAGGATCACTAGTTAATTTAGATACATTTGGCAGTTCCAACGTTGCTAAGAATGGTAGCTAAGCATTGAAGGAAATCTGCGGCTGTGGATACGAGGTAGTACCAGAGTTCCAACCAGTTGCTGGTTGCCCCCATGGATTTTATCCAGATGGACCAGGCCCAAAAGGGTTTTGTCCATAGGGACTTTGTCCATAGGGTTTATACCCATAACCAGACGGTTGACCCTAGATCTGCCCCCCAGCACCCCATTGATTACCAAACTGACTTGCAGGAGCAACATATTGTTGCTGATAATTTTGATAAGGAGCGACCTGCATTTGTTGATAATTTTGATATGGGGCAAACTGAGTTTGCCCCTGGGGTTGCTGGTATCCATACGGTTGCTGGGCTCCATATTGAGCCTAGGGGCTAGGCTGCACTTAGTAAGAAGGTTGGGATTGAAACCCACCTTGCATTTGGAGACCAGTTTGAGTCTGGAGCTGAAAACCGGGTTGAGCTTGAGAAGCAACGACCATCTGCATGCCCGGTTGAGCAGGCCCAGAAAGATGTCCTTGATAATATTGAGGTTGGGCCATCTGGTCGGAAGGTTGCCCTGGTTGAGTTTGGGATGGACCTACTTGCTCATAAGGTTGAGCTTGCTGGGTGTTAAGTTGTCCTTGTACAACCGAGGGTTGTCTTTATGGACCAAACAGCTGAGCAGACTGAACAGTTGGTTGACCTTGGTGTTGGCCAGCCTGTCCAGATGGCTAACTAGGCTGAGAAGTGGGTTGGCCTTGCTGCATGTAAGGCTGACCACCCTGCCCAGACGGGTACCCTTGCTGGATTCCAGGTTGTCCTTGTTGCGTATAAGGTTGTCCAAGATTCCCGTAGGGTTGACTGGAAGGGTATCCCTGCTGGACTCCAGGTTGTCCTTGTTAAGCATAAGGTTGTCCCGGGTTTCCAGAGGGTTGCCCAAGATAGGTGAAAGACGGACCACCATAGGCCGAAGGTTGTCCCCGGGAGGGTTGTCCTTGTGGGCCTCCAGGTTTCCCTGGATAGGTTTGGCCATAATACTGCTGCCCATAATTAGGATGCATGTAGGATGGCTGACCTTGATACGATGGTCCTTGGTAGGGTTGTCCTTGATCCGGACAGATTTGGCCACCACCATAACCAGTGGTACCCCATGTGACATTCAACGAGACTGAAACCTCAACGGCAGGCTCAACTGACAAGGAATTATACAAATGGTGACCTATAGGGTCATAATAAGGGCCTTGCGTGCCCGGATTCTAGACGGCATGCAAATATTGAGAATATGCCTCCCCTGCTGGAATGGTACCAGAAGAAGGTGGGGCACTAACTGCAGGATGAACAACTATGGGTGTATGTGCCGATTGGCCACTGTGTACTGGACCGCGGGACGGACCAGCAATAGTAGTTACGATTGAAGATGCCATAACGGCACTAGCAACCGGAGTTGAAGATGCGACACAAATGGTCGGAATGGTCGGAACTGACGTGACAACGGTATTGTGAACTTGTGAAACAAAAGATCCCGTAGTGGGAATGATGTTATGATCCCACATAGTACCTGAAGAGGAGTTCCTAGAGCCCATGGCATCCCTCAAAGCCCTATAGCGTAAGGGCACTGTAACATCGAGAGGGGTGACAGTGAAGGCCGTAGATATGACTGAGGATGTGGTCGGGATAGGAGTCTCGATACTTGACAAAACATGTGTCTCACTTGCTACAGGAGATGTGTCCTCCATATCAGAGGAAGCCATCGGGACTGAAACACTAGTAGGAGTAGAGGGAAAATCTTCTTCGTAAGGTTCCCAAACAGGGTTCCAAAATAGATCGTGAAAATCATCTTCTGGAGCACGAAAGTTCAACGATTGGACACTTGGAATAACAGGAAAAGTGTCACCACAAACCGGTGTCTCAGGAGCGGCAGAAGAAGGAGACCCTTGGTCACTAGGGATGGGAGACGGGATCAATGGATCCTCCAGGATGATCAAATTCAAAAAATCCTAGACAAGCTAATGGGGGAAGACCCTACTCAAAACTAATGCAAACAAGATCTAACAGGGTAAGTGTGAACGTGGCCGAATAAATTTTAAGACATCAGGAAATAACTTGACCTTTTCATTTTTAAAGAGTCGAGAAAAGGACAAAAAGATGACTTTAGTCACCTTCGAATGTTTAGTGAGCCCGAAGTGACAAATTCTCAAGTGAGCCTTTTCTTTTAGGGAGTCCAAAAAGGATCAAAAAGTGACTACTCTAGAGAACTAGGCAAGGGGTTTACCAAACAATCTGTAAAACTGCATATACACCTTAGCAATCATATGAAAACCAAGGACTTTCCGTACGACAGTCAATGTTCCCGAATGCTGTTTTCGGTGCGTTACGGGTTGTAAGGCAGCAGACATGGCTTCCTGTGGATTAAGGATCATAACCTAGTGGAGTCTCCCCATATACTATGGTACGTGGGAGCACAAGTCCGTACTAGACCACAATTGAGTCACAAAAGGAGGAATCACCCAATCTTGAGTGGAAACAAAAGTGACTAGGTTTAACGACGCCGAAGCACATCTCTAGCCTAGACCTCTAAAATGTGAGCGTTATGTTCCAATGCGTTGTTAGATTCATTCGGTTTATTTTAAAGTTGATCTTGTGTTAGGTTTCGGTTTTCAGGTCCTACCGTATGTAA